>VZTU01019521.1:0-69132 GCA_013400835.1 Zapornia atra | reverse complement strand
GGGGAGTTGTGGGGAAAGTTGTGGGGACGGGACCTGGACTCCCGCTGCCGCCGCTGCCGCTCAAGGGACGGGCAGAGTTTCCTCTCGCGGGCGCTCGGGGCGGGCAGCGCCGCGTCTGTGGGAAGGGAAGGGGGGCAGCGGCCCGGCGGAGGGACGGGACGCTGCGGGATGCCGATCCCCCTGGCCGCTCGGGCGGGCAGTGCGGGGCAGGAAGGGGGGTCGGCGAGCGTTGGCGCCTGCCGCCCGGCCGGCCCCTGTGCGCCGCTTCCTCTCCGAGGCACCAGACTTGGGGCCGGGACCGGCCGGGACTCCCCCGCGCGGGGTCTCGGGGCGTGCTTCCCCGGACCGGGCTGCGCCCGGATCGCTCCCTCCCCTTCCGCCCCCTTTCCCCGAGAGGGAGTAACCTGCTTCTGCGGCGGCGGCCGACTCGGGCGCTTTTGTTCCAGCGCGGTGTCTGGTTACTGTCACGGCGAGTTTCCCTTCCCGGGGCGGCCCCGCCGCCTCCGCAAGCGCGGCGCGGGGAGCGGGTCGGCAGGAGGTCCGGAGCCTGCCCTCACCTTGCCCGGTGCCCTCGCCCCGCGGGCCGTCCCCACCCGGGTGCCGCTGCCCCCTTATCTAAGCAGGATGGGGTTGTCTCTGCAGTTTCGCAAGCGTTTGGGAAACCGCAGGGACGTTTCTGATGGGTGAAGCTTTGTGCTTGGTGGTGTTTATAAGGAACATCCCTGAGATGCCGCGCAGTGTGGTGTGTGGTTTCCTTCCTGCTGCTGGTAGCGGGGAGTTCGCGTTGTGCTCCTGCCCTTGTTGGGTAGGACGCGTGTCAGCTTTCCTAGGCTGAGATAATGAGAGTGGCTGGAAATTAGATTCACCGAGGCCATAGATGCCTTCGTTTCTTTTCTTTCTTTCTTTTTTCCTTCCCCTACAGCGTACTACTATGTTGTTTCAGTCTATGTAAACACTACACCTACACAGGCAGTTTGTGCTTGCTCCGTGTTTCCCTAGTAGCCCACAGTGCGTGCGCTAGTTTGCGACCAGACTCTAGTCTGAAAAGAAATAGCTTCCTCTGACAGTGCAGCTTCTACCTGAATCTGCTCCAGTTGGTAGGCAGCCAGGCTGCTTCAAGTGATGCTGATCTTGAACAGTATGGACTCCAGCCAGTTCACAACATTTAGTCGCAAGGTTAGGACTTACTCCTTAGTGAGCGGAGCAAAGCAAAGAGGGGCCGGTGCAAAGTTTCTGCACTGCCAGAAGTATTTGTCCTTTTGGTGTTTGTCTTGCCTTCATTCTGATTAAAGTGGCTGCATCTCTGGAGGTCAGAAGCATATGCAGTTCGGATCTGACAGGCAGATGTCTTTTAAATTCTTGCCAGTTACTGTAGTGACTTTTAAATTCTTGCTGGTTGTTCACTGACTTCTAAAGTGGTGATCTTAAATGATTTTTTTAGTGGGGAGTAACTGTGATAGTAGCGTGATGCGTTGGGGCATCAAGGGGAGAAGCTGTTAGGGAAGACGTTCCTGCAAGACCACCTAGTCTAAAGATTTAGAGGAAAAAAATCTTGATTGTTATTTTAGTTTTCCATGCTCACTGCGTGTGGTCTATGTAACTTCAGTAATGGTACATATGCTGCAAAGGTAGCACAATAGATTATGTTGTTTGAAATGGATGTATGTGCATGATTAATTATACTTTGCTACTTCTTTTAGTGTACTTCAGACATGATTTGTTTTTAAACTGCTGTCATAAACTTCTTGGGACAAGTGTATTTCACCCCTACCTAAAAAAATAGTTAAACACTTACATTGACATGAGTCTACAGCAGTTTATCAGGGAAAACTTTTGTAGGACCACTAACAAAACATGAAACAGCAACTGAACTGACAGGTTTGCACTCTAAGGCCCTCACCTAGAATAAACATTCTGTTCTTGAAAACACCAGGCTGTAAAAGCTGCTCAAATGGACCTGAAATGGAAAAAGGTAGACTTAAAAGGCTGCTTACCTGAATTGAGCTTTTAAGAAAAGATGTTCTAGTGAAAATAGGTAATTTTAAGTCAAATACATGAACAAATGACCTAAATGCATGACTTAATTTTCGATTTGCATGAGTTGTGTTTATCTGTAGCATAGCAATACCCTAATTGCAGACCCCATCCTTCAAGAGTATCCTTTGGAAAAGTATTTTTATATCCACCTGAAAATTCATTGTGACTTTGGTCATAGTTTGGTAGTAATAATGTCTGTATCTGTAATACTGAGTGAGATAAGGAGCTTCTGCTAACCTCTCAGATGTGCTGACAGTTCTTTTAACACTGTTATCTACATGGAATTACAAATAATTGAGCTTTAAAACTCAGCTCAGACACTTTGTCTTAACACCTCTGTGAGTTTTTTTTATACTGGATTAATTTCTTTATTTGTTTCCCAGTGCAGCCCTGTATTTGGCTTTATAGTGGTATCACTGAGGAGGTGATTTTCTGTGATGTGTGAGCAAGTTTAGTAGGAGGAATAGAATGTGTTTAACCAGCATTTCTTTGGAAGACAGTAGAGTTAGCCATCAGCAGCTGCTGTAACTCAGGCATATAGGACAGCAGATCTGTAGAACATGGACCTTCTCAAGAAATAATGCCAACTTCTTTTAGATAAAATAAGAATCAGTTGTAGGACTGCTGTGTCTATGGGTAGAAATAGATCAGTGATCCACATTGCATTGCTGACAGCTTTCAGGGTGTAAAGTTGTTATGCTATATTTAAAATATTTTTGTCTATGCAGTATAATGTGGTTTTGTTTTAGAAGTTTGATGTTTTAAATCACATCACCTTTAAAGCCTGTGGAATGCTGCGGTCTTTTATTGACTCAGGGTCTACTCAAGACTTATAAGGAGTGTAGGTCTGTGTTCTCGTGGTGAGAATATGCCTGTTGTTTCAAGTCATCTGCTTTCAAGCAAATTAAGTATTGATGATTTGAGTTTGTGTTTGAATGCCTGAGTAACTAGCTTGATCCTTTGATCTGTACACCCAGATATGCATTTTAATGTCAACTGGAGGAGAATGGATGAAGTTACGGGCAGCCGAATTTTGGACACCAGTGTGTAGAAAGAGCTGGCCATCATTAGGAGATGCTGTTTGCTAGATTTTCTGGGAAGCATTTGTACATCTATCTTTAGGAGTTTTAATTTAGGTGCTCTAAAATGGCTGTGGAGAAAGTGATGGGTTTTTTTTTTTTTTCTGCTGCTTTTGACAGGGGTTTTATGATCAACTGTTTAGGTGTGTCAGTAGAGTGTATGAATCCCATATTGGAGAATTCCTTGTTTCATCTTCTGTATCCAGAATTATTTGAACCTTGCACGAGATAAGGGGTGCTGGCATTTAAAGGTCATGCTGATGCTTTAAAGAATCTGGTATAATGTAATTACTGCTTTGTAATTCCATTCTGATGTCAATGTGACATTCTCTATGTCAATGTATACTTCTGGCATGGAATTATCAGATGTCTTGCCACCTGAAGCCATGACGCTGTGATTATCTCTTTACATTCTGTGCTAGCCAGGGTAATCACTGTTGTACTTCTGTTGCACAAGAACAAAGACTATATTTACAGTAGTTTCTTGTGTAGCCAATACCAATGAACAATTCAGAGCCAAAGTGGAATCACCTAAATGGACTGGTCTGTGTGGGTTTTGAAGACTTACCAGTCATCTGTCCATTATAGGTGGAATTCTCTGCAGCACTCAACTACTGCTTCTCATACATACCTGCTGTCAGTCAGTGCACCACATGCTGAAGTCTGGGTTTTTCGCAGATTTGAGGAGCAGCATTTTCTTATATTAAGTTAAAAGTGGCAATTGGCAATTTAATTCTCATCTGAAAAGTATGCCCTGTACTCTACAAACAACTGTGATAGATAACAGATGTTAGATATGTGTAAATACTGTCTCGAGAAACATACCATCTGCATGAAAGATGTTTAGGTGTGTGGGGGGGTTCTCTTTAGCTTTTTCAGACCCTGAATAGTACAATTTTACCTGTACTGTTTTTTATAGTTAACACGTTCCTATTATGTGATACAGTACTGATGCCCTGCTGTTAGCTGGGTGGGGTATAGGGGGCAGAGGCTGAATTCAGTACCTTCTTGCACTGTTGTGTACGCTCCACAGCTCTTTGTTTCCTTGTGGAAGGTGTTGAGTTTGATTTCTCAAATCGTTCCATTAGGTTTATTGGTTGGTGGATTTTTTTTTTACTTTGGCAGTTCTTAGCTTGTAGTTATTTTGTTCATTATAGCATATGTAATATTTCTTGCCACAACAGGGGCATCCAACACAAAGTAGATGTAAGCAGAGTGACATGTTTGAAGGCATGTCTGTTGTCTTTGAAATTATTTTGATCTGTCACACTAACTGTAGTTGTTTGTCATTTGAAATGCTCAACTTAGATTCACAATGATACATAGACTAAGGTGGGCGTTTAATTATGTCTGCACATCAAAAATATTAGCTTTACAAGTTGATTGATCTTGGCAGTTGGCAGATCTATCAACTTTAAGAACTCATTCAAAATACTGGTTTGGGGGTTGTGCTTTTTTGTGGGTTTGGGGGGTTTTGGGTTTGGGTGGGTGAGGTTTTTTTGTTACTTTAAATCCAAATATAATTCATAGCAGTATTCCGATAATGAAACTTTTAAGCAGGTCTTTAGGCATAATTGGTTTTTTTCAGTCTTGGCGAATTTCAAGAGGGGAATAATTTAATCAGTAAACTGATGAAGTTAGAGTCTCTTCAGGGAATTTTTAAGTTTAGATGAACTGGAGTGGTTGATCATTCCAAGTACTGTGCTATATGCTTGCATACGTATTACTGTGCTACTTATTCTCTCCTTATTCTCTGAAATCAGATTAAATGCCTCACCCATTGGAAACTAGGGGGGGGACACACGGACAAATTCTGTGTAACAGATGGTAAAATGAAGCTCAGCAGTTCAGTAACATCTAGCGTAATTCATGGGGTCTGTTCTAGAGCTAAGAGATGAGGGACCTACTCCAGTGGCTCAACCACAAAGTTACTGCTAGCTCATTCTTATCAGTAACAGTTACCATATGTTCCCTTTGATGCGAGGAACCCCGGTGGTATGCTCAATGCTCCACTTAACCCTTTTTGGAAGAAATGTGCTAGCCCTGTTTTGGGGTTTTTTTGTCTTTGAATGAAGAAATTTGATAGTGCAAAAAGTAGTGTGTGTCTTCTGAATACCTTTAACAGGGAGTCTGTCTCCTCCCATGTTCCAGTAGTTGATGTTTGTTGTATAGTCATTTTAGAAATCCTGAATTTTAGGAAATAGTGAAGTGGCTCCATAGCTTAGTCTGTCTTCTTAGTAGAATTTATTAAGATAGTTAACTGACAAAATGAACATGAAAGAATAATGCTTTAGTTGACTTCAATATTAAATGTCAACCTTTGTTGTTTATCATGCTAAGAAATTCTAAGAAACCCATGTCTGCTTTGTAAGGAATTTCAGCACATGGCATTGATGTGCCCACTGGCTGCCCCTGACTCCAAGGGTAAGGACCTGTGACGCTCTACCATGTGTGTGCCCCAGTCTCCTTTTGGAAGGAACCCCAGGCAGGCACAGGGTATTTCAGTGGGCCTGGGCCTGCAGGAGGCAGTAACGGTGGAGCACACCTGGCTTCTCATACAAATATGGTCCTGGAAATAAGATCTGTATGCTGTCAGGTGCTAGAATCACCCTTGGAGTGATGTGTTTGAGCAGAGGAGGAATTTATTTTCATGTTATTGAAGTGATTTTTACATGTGTGTTTATTTGGAGCAGATGAACAGAGAATAGATGGTGTGGATTTGTTTTGGGTTGTTCTTGGTGGTGTTTTTACTAAGGCCGCTGAATTGATGTGTTAAATGCAATAATTTACCAGTTATACAGGTAGGGAACTAAAGGAAGATTTCACTTCCCTATCTTTTGTGTCTTTTTAGAGGGTTTTTTCCCCTGAACAAATGAATGTACGCAATATGGAGCTTATTTTAACTACAGAAAGGGGTTGGCCTGGATGAAGACACTGTATGTCTGACATCTTCAGTGATGCCCTAGCACTTGTGTGACTTCAAGCTGAGTTAATTTAGAGAATTAAACTCCTTGAGAGCTGCAAACTTTTTTTTAGTTTACTTTTCTGTCTTGACTGCATAGGGCTGGAAAAATGCCACTGCCAAGGAAAGCGTTGAAGTGGAGGAAATGGGGCTGCTTTTCTGTATTGTTAAAGTATACTGAAGTCATATTAGATAAAGTGGTAGTGTGAAGTAGACAGGGTTTAAGAAATCCCACAATTGAAGTTGCTCAAGTATCCCAATTTAAGGAAGTTTGGCTTTGTACCTAAATAAACCATGTTAATGGCTTATATGTGAAGTTGATTGTCTACAGAAGGACAAGTTTCAGTGTCCTGCTGTTTCTTTTAATACTCAGAAAATGAAGAAGTCTATTGACTAGAGGTGAATAAGTTTAGAATAAATTTTGTAGAATTAGTGGAACTTCAAGTGTTTTATATGAAATAAATAGTTGCAGTAATTTTATGTTTCAAAAAAATAAGGACTTGTATCTTCAGGGGTTTTGTAATTTTTCAAAAGGTTAAACGAGTTTTTAATTTTTGTGTGTACTATTTTTAACATAGTATAGGCAAAATGCATTGGATTGATGCTGTGAGAGAAAGCTAAAGAAATCTAAGGTGATAGCTCATTACTTCTACTTATGTAGGGAAGCGATTCTCCCCTTCTATTCCTCTCTCGTGAGACCCTACCTGGAGTATCAGCTCTGGGCTCCTAACATAAGAAGGACTTGGAACTGTTGAAGCGAGTCCAGAGGTAGCCCACAAAGATGACCAGAGGGCTGGAGCACCTCTCCTGTGAAGGCAGAGAGAGTTGGGTTTGTTCAGCCCGGAGAAGAAAAGGCTCCTGGGAGACTTTATAGCAGCCTGCCAGTACCTGAACAGGTCTTCCAAGAAAGACAAAGAGGGACTTTTCAAAAGGGCATGGAGGGATTGGACGAGTAGTAATGGCCTTAAGCAGAAGGAGGGTAAATTTAGATTAGATATTAGGAAGAAATTCTTCCCTGTGAGGGTGGTGAGGCCCTGCTACAAGTTTCCCAGAGAAGCTGTGGCTGCCCCCTCCCTGACAGTGTTCAAGGCCAGGCTGAATGGGGCTTTGGGCAGCCTGGTCTAGTGGAGGGTGTCCCTGCCCATGGCAGGGGGGTTGGAACTAGATGATCCCTGAGGTCCCTTCCACCCCAAACCGGCCTGGGATTCTATTCAATAGTAAGTTTTAATTATGTCAGGATTTAGGTAAGTGCTTTGTGTCTATGTGGCTTCACAGCTCAGGACTTAGGGCACAAATCATTAATTCAGATCCTATTAAAGCCTTTATTTTAGTTAAGCACTGTAATAGACTGTGAAAATTCCATTACTGAAGATCTAAGAAGGGGTTAGACATAAATGTCTTGTGAGTAACCGTGTAGGAATAGCTGATCATGCCTTGGTGCACTGAGATAGATTGGATGACCTCTCAAGGTCCTTTCAGTCTATTTTCAACTATTTTTCTTTGGACCTACAATTTTTTTTCTCAGGGTAGCTCATTGCTGCTTAGAATAGCAAGTTTGAACATGTACCGTTTGAAAAGCTATTGCTGAATGCAGTTCTGTGCAGCACCTTGTGTTGCTAACAGTGAATTTGTTATGGATGTTTCAGTGGGAATACTGTATTCTGTGCTGCTTTGAAACAAACCCAAAGCATTGTTACAGCTCTACCCAATTCAAGGATCGTACAGTTCTGTAGCTTTATCTGTCAGTTTGAGAGTCTCTTGAAAACACCAGAGTGTAAATGCTCAGATCTATATATGGCCAGTGGTTTAATGACTAAGTAATACCAAATGTTCTTGTATGTTTTGAAATATTTATTTTTGGTATCCTAAACTTTCTTTCGGGAGGCTTAAAGGGGGAGAAAAAAGTTTATGAAATCCTGTAACTGTGTTTAAAAGTTGTTGGGTAAGTCTGGAAGTTTTGGTAGCTAAAAACTAGGAATTACCTGGGAGAAACTTCAGACTTAGCCAGGTAATTTATTTAAATTATAATTAAAGCATAGTTAAGTCATTGCCTGTGTTACTCATTGGCACATAAAACTTCTAGATAATGATTTTTAAATGGTGTGGTTCAGACATCTTCTCTTGTCTGCTTATTTGTGTTGTACTTAAAGCATCATCCTGCACTGATACACGCTTCATAATTCTTGATTTGTTAAGTTGCTAAGTGTAAGAATATAACACTTTCAAATTATATCTTAATTAGGGGGATATGGCTCTGCTAAAAGGCACCATTTACACGGAAAAGTGTGTAGATAAATAATATATTGAACTCCCTTAATAGTGTAAAGACTGGTTGGTAACGTAATTATTAATATTAGACTTGATAATATAAGAAATGTTGAGGTTAATGGCAGAAGAATTGTACCAAAAACTATAAATGGGATTAAATTCATAAAGAGTTTTAAAATAATTGACAAAGATATTCTAGTAAAAATTTTAACATATTTGGCAGAGGGGCTACTGAAGTATCCCAAAATATTCCAGCGATAGTCTAAATGCAAAGCAGAGGTGTTGGGGGTGGGGGGGCAGATATTTGGTGGTATGAAATGTTGGAGAAACCTTGGGGACAGCTTATGTCCCTCAGACAGAAAATTCTAGTATACTGTAGGAGAGAACATAAAGTTCAGCAAGGTAAATCCAAATTATCAGAACTTTCTTTGCAAAGAGGATGTGAGAATGGAGATACTGAACTAAATCTAAAAACTTGAAGTGTGTGCTATCTGTAGTATTACTGATGAAACTAATGGGAGAAATGAGTATCACAGGAAACAATGGTTTATTCTCTTTATATTTCATTATGGCTTAGATATCTGAATGAAACCTGTGTAATGTAAATGTTGGGTACTTAATATTATTAAAATATGATATTTGCACCAAATTGGTCTCTTCAAATTGCGGTTGTGGGTGCTAGATGGTGTATTTTTCATATAAGATTACCTGCATGGGTCCAGTGCTGATTAGAAAGATAAATAGGAATAACATTAGGTTTATTGTGCAGGTGCCTTAAATAGTACAATTTTGCCAGACTTCTGTGATGAATTGGATCTCTCTTGCAGTGAAATGTTGGAACCATAGGTTGAAAGAAAAAAAAAGCTACAAGTGATATTAAGACTGTTGATCAATATAGCAGTCGTCATGTGTCTAGTGCAGGACATTCCCTGCTTCATGAAAAGTGGTTAATGGATTGTGGGGGGGATGTGAGCTATGTATCTTGATGTACTTCTTTCTTGCAAAGGATTTACTATGATTGTATATTTTCAATACCAGTGCCTTAACGTACACCACTACTTGCTAACTCCTGGGGCCTTCCAGGGCAGTTTAGAGGTGTGTTGCTGATCAAGAAGTTAAATAACCTGAATTTAAAAATAATAAAATCCTTCTTTAAACTGTCTTTTTGCCAGGAAAACAACTACTTGATTACATCCTAAGAGTTCAGTGGGTTTAAAGCTTTGATTGATAGAAATATTGATGGTTTATTTCCTGTTTTGTACTGGGTAGATTTTTGTCAGAGATTCTGTCAGTTCATATGGGAGACATGCACACAGCTGCAGATTCCCTGATGTTTGTCTGCTTTATGCTTAGTTAGGCAACATGTAGGATCTCTTCTGTTCTTGTCCATCTGCCTTCAGGAAAACTGCTGGAACCCAACTGCGTTTAAGTACTCATTTCCACCAATTTAGCGAAATGTGGCAACAGGTTTAAAAGCTTTTGGGAGTGAAATTTGTAGCTAGCTAATGTGACTGCTTCCACTGGAGAAGAGAATAGAGAATGGAATTTGAGTGGATTGTAACAGCATTTCGTAGGTCACCTTTACAAGGGATGTGCACCTTCCTTTCGTGGGGTAAATTGATCGCTGATGTGTTTAGGTGTAAGTAGAAGCTTTCTGTGGACCTTTCCAGATATTTTTCTTACAGCTCTCTTGTGCTGTCATCTGAAATTTGGAGCCAGACACCTTTGATCACTTCCGCTTGCTTAGTGTCCCACTACAGTAAGAGTGCAGCTGAAGCACAATCTAGGTCTAGAGTCTCTGTCTTTTGAATTAGACCAATCTGCGCATGTGAAAGAGATTCAGCCTTCTCTTACTCTGTATTCAGGAGACTATTACATTTAGTCCCAAACTGTGATGTTATTGAGACATGCCCTTGGTTCTACTTAAATGCTAGAGTCTCTGCCCAGCAAAAAGGAACCTATTCCATTTGCCCTTAGGCGTGATGCTGACGTCCTGGCTCCACAGTGGTTTAAATATCGCCACTTCCGTTAGGAACCTTTTGCCTTCACGGTTTAACTCATGGGAAAGGCAGTACGCTTTGTAGACTCTCAGAATACACAGCTGCTTTTCGTTTAATACTATCATATACAAGCAAACCATAAATCACGCATACATATTCTTCTTTACCTTACATGGCTCAGGCTGTTCTGAGGAAAAACTGGTTCTGCCATCCAGCGATTCCCTTAGCATAATGATTGCTCGGCGGGACCTGGTGAGAAAGATCCTGCTGATCCAGTGATCTGGCTCAGGCTTGACCGCGTGACGCACATGCCGATCTCTTGAGTTCGTTCCTAGTTCCAGTAAGTGCGTTTGGAAAGCATCGCATGAGTTCAGCTGCAGAGTAACTGAGAGCAGTGCGGGGCTGAGCAGGGAAACCAGAGTGTACAAACCAGTTCATTTGCATTGCAAAAGCTTGCTGTCTTTTCTTCTAGTAAGATGGTAAAATTAAACAAGTTGGTGACGTTAAAGCTTAGAGCCTTTTTAAAGTCAGAGGTCGATCTCACCTTTTTGTCTTCAGAGAGAGGCTTCTCTCAAGCTTCTGATAGTGTTTCAGTTGCCTTAAAATACTAAGCATGAAATCTTGAAGCTTACTGTGTAGTAAAATCCTACTTAACCTGCAGTTAAGGTACGTTATTATTCAGTGGCATGATTGTTGTAGCAGGAATCGCTGTTTCTGAAAGTCGGCATGTGGAGTCAGTTTAGAGCACATGGCTTTGATACACAAATTGCCCTGTTTTAGGCCCCAGAGTTTAGCCATCATTACTTGTTAGGGCACTATGGATTCCTCCTTTCCAGCTAAAGTCAATTGTCTTATTTGTTCTACTGTTTCTCGTCTGTTTTTTTTCTCTTGAGATACTTTAGAAGCTATCTTGTAGTGTGAACAGAATATAGAGATGTGTAGCTAAAATACAAATGTCAATTTAAATATATGCCATAGATTTGAGGAAAGGGAAAGCATGTGACTTGTGGCCTTGATGGTAATAATATATATATATACACACAATATACTTCCTTATAAACAGGCTTTATCAAAAAGACACACTGTTGTTTCTTAGGTAAGTTGGTATTTTTATGGTCTTCTGTTTGATAATTTCGACTTTATGTATCTTAAGGAAGTCTAGTACAATATTCACTGCTTTTACACAATGAGTAAAAGATTCTATAGTGAAGGGAATTTAGGCTTTTTGGAACATCATCTTAACTGAGACAGCTTATAAAGATTATATTCACCTCTGTAGTAACTCATAACATGTGAAGCTGAGGTCTTACTAATCCTCCCTGATGGAAAGATGACTTCCAGAGTAGACTAGAGTTGTACAGGTTCTCTTGTATCTTCCCGAAGTCAATTAATAAAAGAGAAAATGGCACTGTTACCATGTGCCAACACTCTGTCCTGGAGATGGGGAAGCTGGCGTCGTATTTGGGCTGTCCATAATTCTTACGCTTTAGTTTTTATCCAGCCCTGTTTTTTAGCATAAGAAAATGCTTGGGAGAAAACTTTGTACAGAGTTGGTAAATCATCTGAGATTGAATATTCAATATGTTTGCAATATTTGAAAATTAGAATTAATAAATTGTTACGATTAAATTTGTCATTTCTTATAAAATATTCTCCTCCAGTCATATGCTAGTTGAAAGACTTCATTATAATCAAAAGTTGTTAGAGAAAAATATTAATAAGGTTCCACACGAGAAGTTTGCTGAAAAACTGAACTGTGGGAAGGCAGGCATAGAATAAAGCTAAAATCTCTGAAGCTCTGCGCAGCTTTTATTACCTTTCCATCATCTAAAAAATATGTATCCATACATGCATGTAACTTTAAGTAAATGAAATTCTGGAAAAAAATTGTTTAATTAGGCCTTGTGTTCTCTAGGGAAACAATGCACAAATTTTGCCTCTGGTAGTAATGGGAAACGTAACTGGTTTTAACAGTTTTTTAACAGCAATTCAATATAATTTTAGAAATAAATTAAACTTTAGGCATAAACTAAGAATTAATCCCCCAGGTCATATCCTGTACCATAGCTTAGGAAGTACATATTTTTCCATGCAACTTGCTAATAATCATGTTTGTTGTGTAAGGAAGGTCATTCTGTGTCTTTCTGGTAAAAATGTTTCTTTGAGATTCTCCAAGTATCACTGACAAGAAAAAGCAATTTTTGACCAACAAGGCTTTTTAAAAACCTGCATAGCTAAATCTCAAATTCAAAAGCCTGTTTCTTTATGGATTTTTAAAATGGTCCTTAGGAAAGTACAGAAAGTAGTAAGTGCTTGGCTAATAAAATTAGCATTATGTTCATAGCTTTTGTAAGGCTGTACTGTAGTTACGTGTGTACTGTAGTTACGTGTGTTCTGTAGTCACAGTAGAGTAAGGACTGATTGCTACCTAAGGTCTTGCTCTTAGAAAGAACCTGTTTATGTTCTTTATTGTGGGTTTTTTTTTGCTGTTCAGTCTTCATCGGGTTTATTTCTTCTGCCGAAGTTATGGTAGTAGAAATAACGTCTAGCTGCGTAGAGTAAGGTTTCAAATGCCAGATTGTTTTATTCTTACTTCTTACTGTGACTTCATCCAGCTTGATAATGCATAAGGATCAAAGTGAGAGTGTCATTGCATGCCAGCGATATGCAGTCTTCTGTGTTTAGTTTCAATGATTTATTATTTTTTATGGAATACGGAGAAAAGAGCACTTGATCCTTTAGAGTTGTATGCCATGAAAGCACATCTGCAAGACATTTATTTCTGTACTTAAATTCAGCATTTCTAGTAACTTGCTGTGTCTGTTTTTTACAGAATGGCCAGCAAATTGTGGATGAACCTATGGGAGAAGATGATATCAACCCACAAACTGTGAGTAAAATATGGTTCTAATAAAGATAGTACCATATTGTAGCACACTCATGTTACTTATTTTATGGACAGTTTGCCACAACTGTTTTGTTGTTTAAGTTTACTTGACATGAGGTGCAGTCTAGGATCCTCACATTTTTGAGAAAGGTTCTTTCACACTGATTCTTTTCCCAGATTTGGTATCCTACTGTTTGTTCTGATGAACCTTTATGCTTTCCCTAGTATTGTTGTGTGGCAGAGGCTCTCCCTAGTATCTTTAATATGAGGTGGGTTTTCCTGGGAAAAACACAAAGCTGAGTATGGTGGCAATTATAATTGGGTTGGTGAGTGCAAAGGTTTGATAGCAAGATGTGACTACTTAGAGAGTTCCTGAATAGGAAGGGAGATTGAGCTCTTATAGTTTAGCAAACCTGAGAAACATGTAGTTCTTTAACTGTCTGTTTTTCCTACTGCCAGCAAACAAAGCACTTCCATTGTGTCCTGTTAGTCACATCAGTGCATAGGTCAAAATATTTTACATCTGTGAGTTCCAGAATATGCTTTATTAATAATTAAGGTTTCAGTTGATACTTGTTATGTCAAATGAGATTCTTTCAGAGTGGCAGTGTACACCACAGTTTTTCCTGCTTTAGTTTGATGTGAAAGGTGTAACAGTAGCAATCACCTTCGCTTTTCCATACTGTCATAAAATTTCTTGTTAGTATCTATCTGTGCCCTTCTGTCATTTCATATTTCATATTTTCTTTACTGACCTATGTAAAACTGGATTATTTGCAAAATAAATCTTCATTAGCCTAAAAGATTGTTTCTATTCCCTTTCTCTATAGAACAAAGAAACCAAGATAGTCAGTTTTAGGTCTGCTTCCAGGGCTTCTGGTTGAAAAGTTTAGGAGTGTCACGTTGGAGTGCATTCAAGAATAGCAAAGCTAGTCTGTTGAGGCCCAGGGGTTTCCTAAGTCTTTTCTTTGGTGATGTGAATTTAAACTTTCCTCTTGTGTTGTGAATTTGGCTAAGTGAGAGTGGAAGAGAACTTTTGCTGTTCATTGGTTCAGATCTGACAAAGCTTGGAGCTTCAGATATGGTTTCATGGGGATACTTGAAGGTGACAGCTGTAGGTATCAGTTTAGATGGTGAGTTAAGACCCCTTCCCTGCCCATAGCATAAGATGCTATGGGCTGAAACATACTTGGTGAAATTTTCATCATGATGGAATAGCCAAAGGCAGAGGCTAAACTATTAATGTAGATCTTGAGTGTTTGCTGTAAATCAGATGTGGACAGTAAGCATTAGAGACATCTGAAACAGTGCATTGTGAAGCACATACAGACACAGAATGGTCACTCATGAGTTTGAAAAGCAAGTGAGCACAAAAAAACCCCAGGTATCTATCCCTTTTTTTTCTTCCTTCTTGATAACTTTTTTATTTCAGCTGCATATAAGTTCTAAAAGCCCAGGCCCCCTATTCCTTTCTGCTTTCAGATGTCACTAGTCTTTCAGGGGAAGACCAAGGGTGAGGAAGGACTGAAAATGTAGTTTCCGTTGCTCTTAGAACTGAGAGGCATTAATCAAAGGAATTCTTAATCAAGGCTTCTTGAAAATAGAGGTTGCTACGAAGGAGAAGATCACAATCAGGAGGGTTCATTGATAATTTAAGTTCCTTTTCATAATGTAAAATTTGCAGTTTACAAAATTTTGTAATGTGGAGACAGCAGCGAGTTCAGGTTTCTTGTTACGATGCCTGTGACTTTTCCTCAGACATGAAGGCAGCTTTAGTGTTTACTTGTAGTTTTGTGTTAGAGGGTACTAGCTCACTGTTAAGCCTGGTGATAAATGGTCTTATTGATATAAACAATTTTTGGAACTCTGCCTTTGGCTGCAGTTCATATTCAAATGGCTGGTATCACATATTGTGCAGGCTTCAGCTTGTGGTTAAATGGTCAAAGCTGCTTCCATCTAATTGCAATGCTATAGCAGTTCCTCTCTCTGCTGAAGTTTTGGACAGAGCCAGTTTGTTTGTGGAATTGCCTTTTCCATGCTTGTCTTCAAATGTACCAGTAATAGATGTTACTCTGAAGCTGATATGAAAATTAAGAGTAAACCCCTGCACTATAGAACTGCTTTTGATTCCTCCTCATATCATGCAAGACCCTGCTGTTTCTAACACCGGATAAAGAAATAAGGCAAGTGCTGACAGATTATTCTGAAGTAATGCAGGGTTTAAAAGTCAGAAAGGAACAATATTTGTATGGTTAGAAGGCAACACCGGAAGATCATTAGTTCTAATATTCTGCGTAACATAGGCTACAGTGCTTACTTGAATTCTTGCTTGAACTAGAACATTTTTTTTTGGAAAAATGGTCAACTTTGGTTTGTTAATGTGCTTCATCTTCTTCAAGTCCTATGAGCTTTTTTGTTTTGTGTTTATCTGCTAAAATGACATTCCTTATTTTATTGAATTTACATGAGAATGTTTTGGTAGCATTGGGTGGCCTTTGTGAGAAGAGGTCAGAGGATGCTCACCACGAAAGACAGAAACAGTTCTTGCTGGGTCCAAAATGGACCTACCGTTGGCCAAAGCAGAGTCTGTCAATGAAGAGTGGCTTGGTGGGTGTGCCAGCAGGCAGCCAAGTTTAGCCCACCACCACTATTAAATTTCTCTTTGAAGGTCTGATTACTGTGTACAAGTGGCTTACTTTCTTCAGACATTCCTGAATTGCTGCTGCATTGAGGGGCAACACAATATCATAGAATCATTTAGGCTGGAAAAAACCCTTCAGATGATCAAGTCCAACTGTAAACCTAACACTGCCAACTCCACCATTAAACTATGTCTTTAAGTGTCACATCTACACATCTTTTAAATACCTCCAGGCATAGTGATTCAGTCACTTCCCTGGGCATCCCAGTCCAATGATTCACAACTGTTTCAGTGAAGATACTTTTTCTAATATCCGATTTAAACCTCCCCTAATTCAACTTGAGGCTGTTTTCTGTCCTCCTATCACTTCTGACCTGAGAAAAGAGACCAACACCCACCTGGTTACAGCCCTCTTTGAGGCACTTGTAAGGAGGGATAATGTCTTCCCTAAGCCTCCTTTTCTCCAGGCTAAGCAACCCCAGTTCCCTCAACCGCTCCTTGTAAGGTTTGTGCTCCAGACCCTTCACCAGCTTCATTGCCCTTCTCTGGGGACACTCCAGAACCTCAATGTCCTTTTACTGAGGGGCCCAAAACTGAAAACAGTACTCAAGGTGTGGCCTCATCAGTGCCAAGTGCCAGACCAGGGACGATCACTTCCCTGGTGCTGCTGGCCATGATATTTATGATACAGGCCAGGATGCCATTGGCTGCCTTGGCTACCTGGTCACACTGCTGGCTCATCTTCATCTGTCTGTTGACCAGCACCCCCAGGTCCTTTTCTGCTGGGCGGCTTTCCAGCCACTCTTCCCCAAGTCTGTAGTGTTGCATAGGGTGGTTGTGACACATGTGCAGGACACTACAGTTTCCCTTGTTGAACTTTGCACAGCTGGCCTTGGCCCATTGATCCTGCCTGTCCAGGTCCCTCTGTAGGCCCTTCCTACTCTGAAGCAGATCAATGCTCCTGCCCAACTTGGTGTCATCTGCAAACTGACTGAGGGTGCACTCGATACCCTCGTCCAGATCATTGATAAAGGCAAAGAGAACTGGCCTCAGCACTGAGCCCTGGGGAGCACCACTTGTGAACGCCAACTGAATGTAACTCCATTCACCACAACTCTTTGGGCCTGGCCAGGCAGCCAGTTTTCATGCAGTGAAAAACTAAGCCGTCATAGGAGTCACCTTGTCATAGGAGGAGATCAAGTTAGTCAATCAGGACCTGCCTTTAATAAATCCATGCTGACTGGGCCTGATATGCTCATCAAAAGATTAAAACATTTCTCTAATATTCTTTCTGTCATGCTTGAGCTACTTGGTATAAGATTTAGTTCTTCAGTGCCTGAAACCAGTATTTTAGGAATTTATTTTACATTTTTTTCCTAGCTTGTGGGGAATAAATAGTTGTCAGTAGTGACACAAAAGAATCTAAGGTTTTTTACACAAGAATTTACTATGGCTGCTTAGTCAGTTATTGCTGGAAGTTAACCATTGCTGGCTGTCAGCTAGGTATATTCTTTCAGCGCTTTGTATCTGTTTTGCTGCAAGGTGAAGACTTAATTTTAAATGCCCACTGAAACTCATTTAAGTTATTTTGTTTAACTTTGCTCTGAAATGGATTTAGACCACTTGCCTGGTCACTGACAATGTAGTAAATTTCTCAGTTGTAGCTGAGGACAGTAGGATGAGCAGGCCTACCACGTACCATTACATCAGGTAGGCAGACAAAATATTTTGGTAGGTGTGTAGGGTATACAAGTTCAGGATAGAGAGAGAGTTGCCGTAGTTCTGTGGAAATTAAAGGTAAAAACTTGAAATACTTTTGCTGTGTCAAGTGTTTGGATAGTGTGCTGATAATGAAAATCAGTTAAGAACGTTAAATATTAAAGCCTTGATGCAGTTTTATTTACATAGGAAGTTTCCCTAGATTAAATTTATCTTCTTACATCCCTGTTCCTCCTGTCAATTATCTTTACTTTTGACCAAAAGGTCTGAGTCATGTAGCTTTGATGGAAATCCAGTAGTTTGTTTTAAGAAAATAACAGGACCTAGAATGGTACATAACTGTTACTGAGGAGTCCAAGATGCTATATGATTTAAAGTCTTGCTCCTCTTCAGAGGAATCATTCAGCATTCTAGTATCACTACAATAAATATACTGGCTATGTCTGACTTTATAGCTTGGTATCAACATTTTTTTATCTGATGTATCTCATAAGTTATTGGGGTCCAGCAGGAAATAAATGTAAGAACAAGTAAACACCTGGCTGAAGTTTGACCTAATGTGAAAGCTCAAGTGAGCAGTACTGAAAGAGGGGAAGCTATTTAAAACCTTTCATTTGCTGCCTTTCTCACTCTTGTGCTGTCTACCACTGCTTTCTGTATCTCTGTGTCCATAGAGATTGAGTAAATTAACTGAGCAAATTAATTGTTTTGAGATCTGGAAATAATGATGCATGTTTTTCTACTAGCTCTAAAGCTAACCAGAAACTACAGCTGGTCCAGCAAGTAGCTTCCCACTTTGTGTATAAGTGAAGAGCTTATTGTGTGTTTTCTTTGTTCCATTCTGTTATCTGGATTCAATTTAGCTGTTAAAATGCTTACTGTGACTGATGTATTACCATTGTGCTTCACTAGCATAAGCATAATTATTAAACATACAGAAATCTTAAGTTCCAAGCATTTATGGAAAGTTATTTTCAGTAACATTTTAAGTTGTAGAAAAACACACTACATTTCTTCTTGGTAACCTGCCAGGACTGAGAATTTAATTTTTTCAGTATAGGTAGGAGTGGAACCTATTCAGGCTCAAACAATTGGGATGAAACAGTAAATCCTCTTTCCAGTGGAGGTGGTTGGGTAATATTATTACACTTCTTGTGTGCTTTGGTAAAACTTTAAACAAAATGAGCAGAATTAAAGCATACATAGAATTAAATAGAACTAAAACATAAAGCAGTATGTTAAAGTACACTGATCTGGATGATTATAAACAAAATGTCAGTAGCTGCCATCCTTTTACTAGCAATATATAACTAAGCTAACTAAGACTAGTCAGTGGGTACTCAAAAGGTAGTGTAAGAAATGCTTTCAAAGAAATGTCAGTAGTGAAAAACATGTTTTTCATTTATGTTTCTCTAGTAGAATTTAAAGACAACACCTGTTTGGAGTCAGGAGAGCAGAAAATTATGACCTTTTTCTTGCCAATCAGTGTTTTAATAGAAGAGTTTATCTTAGAAACGGTTTTAAGATACTTTAGAAAAATAATTTGAAGCTTCTGGCCAATACAGTCTCTTCGTTGAAGTACTGAACTTGATCGATTGTATGGAGTAATAATGTTGAGCTTCTATACTGTAAAGTGTACAGTATACACGTATTTATCATTCATGTATAAAACACTGGTCAGTGTGGGGGTGGGTAGGTAAAGAGGGGGAGATGGCAGTTATGGCCATGGGCAAAACAGCCCCCTATCACTCGGGCAGTAACACTAATAATGGAGTAAATTGATGTAATCTCATTTATGTCACTGTCCATGAAAACAATGAAAGATAAGAATGTTAAAATGAAGGAATTCACAAAAAATAAAGTGTAATTAAACTGATTTGGATGTCTTAAAACATTTGAGAGAGGCTTTAACTGATTTTTAGTTTCATCTCAATGATTAATATTCTAGCACTGTACTAGCGAGGACTCTTAGTTTCAAAAACTTTGCATTTTGGCAGATGGAAGCACTGTTTCAGGACCTCTCCAAACTTCTGTTGGATATTAGTGTTTGTGTACTTAGTAGCACTTTGCAGTTACAAGAAAAATTATATGTATTAATGTGGCCATGAACATATTTCTGATAATTGTTTTGATAGGGTTTTTTCCTTTTGCTGGAAAATAACCTTTACATATCAGTTTTTTCTGTGTGTATTTCTGCCAGACTCTCTGATAGAGGTTGTAAGTATATTTAAGAAATTCTACCAATTACAGAAATATTTGGGTTTACAAGTATTCATAGTCTACTGAGTTTGGGATTTCTCTCTTTTTTTTTTTTTTGTGTGTGTGGTTTTTGGTTTTTTTTTCTTAGAGACTGATAACTTTAGCTGAAACAGCTTCCTGGATAGCATATCAGTAGTAAAACAATGACAAGTTAGTACTTTTGTAGTTTTGCTGAGAGATGAGCTATACAATCAAGTTATTCTTTCACATTGCTTGAGCATTCTTGAATGTGCAATTACCGCCTGTTTGTATGGAAATCAGACTGAGGAAGCTTTCATTACAGCCATAGCAATGCAGTTGTTTGAAACCATACTGTTACATAATTCAGTATAACGCCATGGGTTTTGTTATAAAGTAGGTTGTAGTTTCTGTTCAAGTCAGATGATAATCTGGATGTAAAGTGAAGCAGTGTCCACTATGTAATGCAGTGAAGGGAGTGATCTTGGTTACAAATACTATACTTGGACTTTAGGTGGTCCACAACTCTCACATTATTTCTAATGTACTATAAAAAACATATTTAGATCTATGTACATGTGTATTCTATTTTACAATCAAATTACTTGATTCTTGAACAAGTAAGTTTCCGTTTACACTTAAGTAAATAAGTATTTATCCATAAGTAAACCATTTACACCTGTAAAACTTGAATCCATTTACTCCCTTCTCCATGCCCAAGTTTCGCTCTGTAAAAGGCAGAATACCCTTTTTACCTCTTAATGGTATTAAATCAGAAGTTCATTATCTCCCAAAGCACCGTGCTGCGACTTGGATGAATTTTGTTAGAATCTTAGTGAAGTGCATGCATCTTGCCTTTCTAAGAAAAGACTTAGTGGTCCTCATGTAAGAAGCTCCAGCATACTTGTAGACAGTACAAACCTTCTTGTCTGAGATGTTACTAGTTAGGTATCAAACCCCTATAAAGGCAGCAAACCCTGGAATACCCCTTCCCCCCAGATGTCATTAGGTATTGAGGAAGGGTTACAGCAAAGTTTTCATTGCTGTCTTCTAATCGATTTTCTGAGTGGTTTATTTTGTCCTTAGTGTCTTAGGTGCAACGTACCTTATGGATCTTGGTCAGAAAATTGAATAAGTTGAGAGTAAGCATCATTAGAAGTCAAGCTGCTTGCTTGTTAGATGAAAAGAAAACAGATGGTAGCCCTGAAAAGCCTGTAAACGAGCAGATGGAATCTGCCACTCCCCCTGATTAATAGAATATTGCTGCTTTGGCTATGCAAACATGTTTATCATGAAGAGAAGTATATTATTCAGCTCCAGAAACTCCGAAAAGTGTATCTCTCTTCCTCAACTGTTGACGCTCATCAAATGAGGGCTTTTCATTCCTTATGTGCAATCAATCTTTGGTTTTTTCTGGAGAATTTAAGGTGATCTGGTCTTTAGAGCCTTGCTAGTCTTCTAGCAGCATATTAATACACTTCTCAAACTGACAGTGTAGAAAGACTGTCAGTCTACCTAATGGACTCAACTTAGATGTAATGCTTTAATGTTTCCTGGTTATGTGTAAAAGTGAGCATCCCACTGTGATGTGCACTTTTTATTCAGTAAAACTTAGATTCCTACATGTTCTGTGCTGCTTTGAGAGTTCCTCCAGCATCTTTCAGGTCTCCTGCTCACTCTGCAGGCTGTGAGCCCCATTCTCTTGAATGTCTGGACGGAGAGTCTGATCAGATTTTTCTCTTCAATTTTGTAAATTGAGAGCATTCAATTTAAAAGAAGAGGAGGGGAAGATGAGAGATGAACTGACTCTGTGTTTCTGTACTGGAGGACAAAATGCCTTGCACAAGTGGAGTTCTGCAGTTGACAGAACTGTCGCTGATGGGCATAGCGAATTCCTTTTGTTCTGGAGACAGTTGTGTTTCATGGTAAACATGTATAATACAAATCCTTATCAAAGACTTCAAGGTAAGGGGAGCAATTTGCTGGAGCAGTTTGTCCTTGTTATCACAGACTTCCCTGTTGGGGACTGCTGCCCTCTAACCCGTCTCCTTCTCAGACGATGGAATATTTAAAAGGGCAAGCTCTCTTCTCAAAGATTCTCAAAATGAATTATGTAGCATATATCTTAATGTCTCTGGTTGGCTGGTAGGGCTCTTTGGGAACCTTGCAGCCTTTATTCTCCCAGAACACAAAACATTTCTTCCACCTGCTGCAGACCCATGCCAGTTATAGGAGAACTATTGTTGTGAAGTAACCCCGCTGACCCCTGAGCACTGTGCTTTGTACTTGGCTCAGAGGTCACATAAAAGGTTTGGGAGAGCAGTAGTCAGTAATTGTACGAATGCTGCAGTTGAAATGCCTTATTCCTGTCACCCTTTGCAGATACAGCTTCTCTGCAGCAGAATACACTCGTACTCTTACAAGAAAAAGAGAATAAAATGGTCATTTACCCTCAGTATCTTTTCAGCTTTAAAGAACGTTATAGTTACTGTAGGTCTTACCACTTGCTCTCCATTTCTGTTCGTGGTTCTCCTTGCTGCCGTAGAGCGTAACGTGGTGGTTTCAAGACTCACAGTCCCTCTGCGTTGAGAGCATTCATCATACACAACCTTAATCTCCAAAGTGTCAGCAAGTCTCTTGCTGTTGAACTGCTGTTCTCGACATATGTCAGTTTAGAGGAGGAAGTAGCTGAAAGTTTAAACAAGGGAGGAAAGCTTCAAGTAATATTTGTACCATTTATGCAACACTTGAAATCCATGTGTTGCCGTAACCGCTGGTGTTCAAGAAGCTTTGTTTATCCCAAAACAAATATTGAACCATTTTTCATGTTGTGTTACTGCTGTTGGAGTAGAGGTTGGTTCTTTCCCAAAGGTCGTAATACACTGAGCTGTAAAAAGTACATTATAATTGAGGTGTAGTAGTAGAGGCTGTATGCCTGTATCATCTATAGTAATAACTCTATATATTTAGTACAAAGAATCTACTAGCCCTGTGAATCTGACCTAAATAAGGGCCTGGAGGAGTACAGAACACAATAAAAAGGGCACACTTTTTCTTGTGGGGTCCTGATAAAGCCAAGAATGAGAGGTCTTTATTTCATCTCTGCATTTGGGCAGGAGGGTCTTTGCTGGGGAGTCACGTAATTCTGCCTTTAAAGGCAAAGTTATGATACAGTAGACAGCTAAGCTGTGGTATAGAGAGAAGCAACATGTCCTGTCACTGAAAATTAACAGATTGCTGACTTTTTTTATTCCAAAGTGGAATTAAAATCTAAAAAAAAATTTGTCATAATCCAGTTATTTGTTAGAAGACAATCAAGGGTGGTAGTTTGGAAGGTTGGTTTGTTTTCATGTCTTGTGCAGGACGAAGTACAGTATTTTGCTGCAGGTTTCCTTTGGTAGAGAGTCACCTAAATGCAATCATCTGGATCTGTTTATAGCTGTGTACGTGTATATGGCTCTGACTAAATGGTGTTACTGGCATTTATTTCTTTAGTGGCTGAAGAAAAGCAGTCTTGCTCCAGGTTCTAATAGAGCATGTTCTGTTCAATTCAGTGTTTTTAATAAATGTCAAAAAAAGTTAATGATACTGTCAATTTTCAGGACAGTAACTTCTGTACTAAATTGAGGGAGAGATCAAATTAAAAACTGCATCTCTAGCTGTTTTGAAGTAATTACATTAAACTCCAATTCTTAGAAAGATTTGGAGTGTTTTTAGCATTGAAAGAAAGCTGAAGTGTTCTTGTTACTATAAGAAATTTTTCACTCTCTACAGAGCAATATCATATCAATTCAGTCATTTGAGCTGGGATATCCAGTTCAGATAATTTCTGCAATCTGTCTTGGCCTAACCTCTATAACATCTGTGTACCATTTTCTATGTGCAGGATTTCAAAGGGCTAGGCGCAAGGTCTGCTTGCTACTCCAACTACTCTAGTAAATAAAAATAGTCATTAGGCATAAGTATACCACATTCTCTGCATTGAAGTGTAAAAAGTGGTGCAATATATATGTATTTTAAAGTATTTTGTAAAATTAAGTTAAATCATAAAAATACAATCATTGCATGTAGGACTTAAAATAGATGCTATTCTGCTTAACTAGTGAAATGTTGCATTGTAGCATGGTTTCTGAAAGAGATGTTGATCTTTTTCAGTCTTTTCTGAGAACCAGGAATAAATAACATCTGCAACAGCACGTCACTATCAGGCAATCTGTTCAAGTTTCCTGTTCTGATCTCTACAGCATCAGCACCACGGGCACCACTACTGCCTAGTTTGTCTTTACCACAGTGAGGGGAAATTAAAAAAATTTNTTCCTTGCTAGGCTTATGATCGCTCAGTCAGAAAGCCTAAACATCATGGTTTCTTAGCCATGTTTAAGTTTCTGGCTCTACGCGTTCCTTCTATTCGGGTGAGCTTAGTTTCTTATTTGAAAGAATATGGGGAAGATGAATGTTAATTAAACTTTCAAAGCAATTTTAGTCTTTCAGTGCTTTGGGATCGGGTGCTGTTTGTGTAGAAAGCCTTTTGTGTTGCCTTTTTAAAAAAAAAAAAAAGGTCGTGGTTTGTTTTTACTTTGCAGAAGGTTCTAAGGTACCTGTTGATAGTTTAACCTTACTGGGAGATTTTTACCTGTATGTAAATACTGTAAAAGTAACTTTTTTTTTTTCCTCCAAAAATGTGTGAGTTTAGTGGTATGTTTTCTCACTGAGGATCTAATTTTAGTAAAAATGTTTGTATTTTTGAAATTAATAGTGGTTATTTTAATCATTAACGTTTTCGTGTAGGACTTTAAACTGTAAAATATGGTTGTATCTGGAGTGACAGTTAAAATAACTCAGGGTAATTAATAACTTAAATTTACTTCTGAAAACAGTATTAAGAATAGTAACACTTTACAGTTAATGTTGTGGCTGTTTCCACTTTTAAATAGCTCAGTTGTAGCAGACATTTATTAATTTGTATAATTTGTTGAGCATACATTTAAACAAAAAATATGGGCTTTTTTACATTGAGAAAACTCTCTAGTGAAGAACTATATTATGCTGAGTACTGTTTCTAAACTATTTAACAATACAGGTAAACATGCAGCATGGTAGAGCATTTCACTGTTGAAATTCAAATCGCTTTTCAGTTTCTCCTGTAAGTCTGCAAATACTTTTCACTGGTGGTGAGAAACAACAACAAAACAAAACGCTTAAAAACCCCCTTTGGGTATACTGTCTTGAAGCAGGTCTACTAACTTGTAAATAAAAGGCTGTTAATTTACCACCTGTGAGCCTATGCACTGGTTTAAACTTTGCAATATGTGATAGAAAATTAAATGCAATGAAACGTTTAAACAAGACGTGTGTCAAGCAATAGAACATAGACTGCATTGTATATAGGGCTTTTAATGTA
This sequence comes from Zapornia atra, assembly GCA_013400835.1. Classification (NCBI taxonomy): domain Eukaryota; kingdom Metazoa; phylum Chordata; class Aves; order Gruiformes; family Rallidae; genus Zapornia; species Zapornia atra. The sequence continues at coordinate 43,921 of VZTU01019521.1, read as the reverse complement.
AACCTTGTAAAATCAGCGGTTATCAACCCATAGTCCTGATAATTCAATGTTCTTTTACATGGGCAGCATGAAAGATAGTTCTTAGAGACTCTGGTCAAAGAAAAGACATTATTTTATCTGCTTTGGGTGGTTTGATACTGTTTTCTACATTCTGTTGGTTTTAAAGTGATTGACAGTGCGGCTCAAATTTTAGAGCATATTTAGAATATTATCTCAGTAAAATGGGACAGTTTTCATAGATTACTGCTGAATATGCTTGTGGGTGTATTTTTTAAATTCACTTTTTTAAAATTAAAAATTTAGAATTATTTTTGTTAATTGCAGTGCTCTGAAATGTTAGTGCTTACAAAGTAGGAGCAAAACTTTGATATGTTACTGGGAAATTAGAGTTCCACCCAATGAGTATTTTTTTCCAATGCTGGCATGCAGAGCCCAGTCCAGGAGATAATTTCATTGTGTTTGATCGAAAGAAAATTGCATTACAAAAATGCTTTTGGTGACCAACACTGACCTTCTAAGATGCTTACAGGAATTCCTCAGTTTTACCTGAGGAGTAGAGTCCTACTTCTGACCTGGCCTTTTGTATGGCCATTCCAAGGATGGAAAAGCATCTTCAGAACTACCTTCCCAGCCTGTTCCATCGTGTTTATCCATTGAGTTGGCTATGCAGAACAAATATGGACACAGACATCCTTCTAGATCATAAGACTGTTGTAGTAGAAAGCCAGGAATGGAAAAGAGTAGAAGTATAGAGAGTAAGGAATAAATATGTTGTTTTCTTTACCTCTAGGCATTGCATTTTTCTTGGAGACATAACAATTTAAGAAGTAAAAACAAACAAAAAAACCCCAACCAAACAAAAAAACCCCCCCCAAAAAAAAAAACCAAAAAAAACCCAAAGCCAACCACAAATCAAAACACAAAAACCCCTGAAACTAGACATTTGCAAGTAGTTTGCTTTAAAACAGTGCTGTCAGGTAAAACAATAGATTCTGTCTGTAAAAAGCAATTTGATGCAAATTTTTTCATCCTTTAAAAAGAAGCAAAGACATAAATTGTAAAAACCTGCATTTCTAACTTGAGATGTCCATGTTATTTAAAGCTTTTGCTCTAGTCTTGCTTTTCTTTGGTACTAGTTTAAAACAGACAATATAAATGGAATATCCTTAAGTCAGCTCGACTTGATTTTATGCATGGCAGTGCTTTGATTTCTGTTGTATTTGAATAATTGCTACTTCAAAATGAACGTTTTAATCAGCTTTTAGAACAATTATTGTATACAAGCACTTAAGTATTCATTAATTCTGTTAAGTGACTGAAATTGAATATTAGTCACAGATACAAGGAATGTGGTGGGCTTTATTCCATGGTTTAACTCACTAACATTTCTTACTGAAGTAAGGGGAGGTTGTCAAATGCTTGTTGAACATTGATTTATCTATTTATTTTTAAAGGCAGTTTTGAATTTAAAGTTAAGCATATAATGAATATAGAACATATGAGCATAAATAGAATGTGTTTGAGTCTTTTAAAAATACCTAGGCTGGTGCACTCCTCAAATTTTTAACTCCTGTTTTTAACAGATTTCCATAAGACCTTATACAAAAGTTAAAAGTAATTGGTTTCCAGCTTCTTGGCTCTTTCTTTACTTCAAAAAGCATCGCTTGTGGGGGTCTTATTTCTTCAGGTAATACTGAAAATTCATCCCGCATTCATAACAAGCTGGGAAAGTAAAAATGCATCTAGGAGACTTCCTGACTCAAGGGAGGGGAGGAAAAGGAAATTATGTATATGAGTTGGGGAACTGTGCCAACATTGAGTCATCCTTTTAAAATCACTGGCTATCCAGTAAGCTTGCTGTCTTTACAGGACATAACTGCTTTATGTAACTTCAGCACCAAGGTTTAATATCAGAGTCAGTATTTCAGAACTGGTTTCTATTTGATTACAGGAATCGACATAACTCTGCCTGTGACAGGCAGGAAAATATTTTGCCAAATGCAGCAATGCCCAAGTGAGCTCTGATAAGTACAACGAAGGCTTGCAGAGTAATAAAAGGCAACTTGTAATCGTGGTTGGAACAGTGTTAAGAAAAGTGCTGGGGTATCCTGTGTTTTCTGTTTTCAGCCTCCTCTTTGCTCCTAGTGTATGTACATGTGCCTGAAGAACGCACGTTTTTCTAGAGGAAGCAAGTCATTCCCGAAAAGGGATTGAGAGAGTTGAAAACAAGGATGCTACTTTGTAATGCAAATGGAAAAATCTGTGCGGTAGATCTATTGCTAACAGGAGAAAACATAAGAACAGTATTTTTGCTGCTGCTGCTCAACTTTGAAGTGAATAAGAACACTGCAATTAGCTTTTTCTTCATTGCATTTGCTTTTCTGAAAATTGTATGGTCAGTAGCATATACTGTTACAGCAGTGAGTTTGTCAGGTAAGTTAAAAGTCATTAAGTGCAGCCTAGCAGCATTATGTAGTATTACACTATGAACTGTCCTTTACACTAACAGAAATTGCTATTACCTGTCAGTGTTTTTTTTAAGGGGTTGCACTTTAATGCCGTTGAAATACATTTATTTCAGAAACTTAATTCTAAAACTACTTTGGGGCTATCTTATCTTGAAAGATGGCTAATGTTTCAAGGCGTTGTTCACCAGTACTGGGAATATAGATCTGACTTAGTTGTTGAGATTAAGACTAGCAAAAAGATGACATTATCATCATTACCATTATTCCATTCTGGTTCCTGACTGTACAGAAATTGAAAATCCAGAATTGTGAGCGTTCTAATGGTGATTCCAGCTCTCTCATGTGTAAATTATTGCTATATAAAACAAATATCTGAAACGGATTAAAATGAATTTTTAAATGTTATTTTAAATAGAAAATACTAATGAAAGTTCCTGAATGAGTTTCTGGTGGGATGCCACCAACATTTCTTAATGTATTAATCGTATCCTTTTAGAAGGAGTGTTAAAGCACCAATATTGGCACAGTTAAATGCTAACTTGAGTACTAGGAAGAAAGAACCTTGCACAGTTTGCGGGGGAATGACTTGACTTTGGGAGGCAGTGACACCAAAAGGACTAACACGCGGCTGAAGGAGTACCATCTGCAGTCACTGCAGGTCAGGGAAGGCATAATGTGGGGCTGTTGCTCTCGATGCAGTAATCAGTCCATTGCTACCATGTCTAGCAGGTATGCAAAGACTTCCAAAATAACATGAAAAAAGACAAGTGTTAAAAATAAAATAAAATTTTAAAAAATCACAGAAGACCTTACAAGATCAGGAGCTGGAAGGTTTTTTTTCAGAAAAAAATCTGAACAAATTTAATTATTTTAAGGGGCAAATTAAGTCATAACTAAGTCTGTATGTAACCATACGGAAAAGATTATACCTTCTTGACTCTAAGAGCAGGGCAGAATTAACAGATAATTGTGAAACTTAGGTAATATTGGAACCAGGAATATCAGTATTTAAGTTACTTTCTCGAGTAGTTGATTGACCTGGTTTAGTTAGAACATATATTCATTGAGATTAAAATTTGTTTATCTGTTTGTTTAATGTTTAGATGATGTCAAAGTCTTAACCCCATTTTTTCATGTTTTTTTGTTATCAACGATTTTTGTTGCCCAGGAGGAACTTTTTTGAATACAGGACCTGTCTAAGGACTTTTATATATGCCAGATTTCCCTCCCACTGGGTTTCAATGAACTTGAGTATGTATAGCCATGTCTGCCTGGGCATCTGTGCTTCTTAATAGAAAAATACAGTTTATTTAAAAGTCCCATGAAGAGGCGAGTTGCTTCTCAATTCCAAAAGCAAACATGCTGTGGTTTTTTGGTTGCTGCTTTTTTTTTTTTTGTCCAGAGTTTGTGTCATAAAATTCAGAGGTTTTGTTTTAACATGAGTGTGAGGGATGAGGGTTACTGTTTTATTCTTGTTCCTTTTTTAGGTCAATTCATAACTTCCATCTCTGTTAGATGCAGAAGGGGTTGGTATGTGGCCATTTACTTTCTCTCCCTGTGAAAACTTTCATTGGGTTGTTGCAGGTTTGGTGGTGTATTTCTTGATATATTTCACATAGCCAACCAGTGTGCAGAGGGAAAGTTCTTTGATCACTGCTTAGTTGTCTGCCAGCTGAAATGCACTGCACTTCTGAAGATATTTTCGCTTACATTTAGGTCATATTCACTTTGTGGGGAAGTGAACATGCAGCCTTGGTTTGTAGTCCCTTCTGTCTCTTAGTAATGGAATACGGATGTTGTGCGTTATCTATAATAACCCTTTCCTGATGCAAAGGACTTGAGAGGGGATACAATTATTCATCATGTATCTCAGGCAGTAAGAACTTCTGGGGTTTTCAAAATCCATATATGAACTTTTTTTATGAAGATAATTTTCTCAGGAGTCTGTTTCTGAATTTGTTTAAAGCTTCCTGGTGAAGTTCAGGTATGATGGAGCCATTTATTTCATTTAACCTTTACCTGCTGTTACTCCCTTTTTTTGCCATCAAATATGAATGTTGATTTTCCACAATAAAAGGCATTAAAATCATCAAAAACGTAATGCCAATCCTGTTGAAGTGTTTTAGCATGCTTAAAGACAAATGGAATGTTCTTCCAAAAGCCTTTAATCTGTAGGTACTCCTAGCATCTACTGCATGCTTATCTTCAATCATGATACTATAAAAAAATAAACTGCCAGTTTTTGTTATTATGTGCATTGTTGACCACAGATACGTTTTTTAAAAACCCACAGTGTTATAATGAAATAAAACCTTCCTGGCCCCCTTCAACCTCCCACCCCCAGTCGTCTTGTGCATGCATATCTTTGGCAGAGATCTTACCTTTGGTTATCTTGGTTTTGATTAACTTTTCTGTATTTCATCAGACTTGACTTTAATTCCACTGAAGCTGAGAGCAGAGACAAGGCAGTCGGTCCTTCTGTTCAGGATGGGTTTAGTTTACTTTGAGACACATTTCACTTGACCTGAATGCTTTGTATGTCTTAAGCTGTAAATGTTTCCCTGTTTGGTTGGTTCTTACCTTTCCAATTTTATGTTGCTTCATGACTTTACATCCATTAAATGTATTCCATTGTTGTTGTTATAATTGCTGTAAAATTTTTCAAGTTTTTAGATAGCTGCTGCTCTTTCATAATCTTCTACTTCCAGTGTAACAAAGAGTGTATACTCAGATCTTTGTCACTCATTGTGAAGCTGAAGAACTAATTGCTCTTTTAATACTATTATCTAGAATATGCTATTATAAAGAGTAAGGTGTTTAAAATATTTCTACTTACATTAACATAATTTTAAGTATCCAGAAAAGGTGGAACCTGTCTAATGGGGATATCTTTCCTGAATAAGCATGCCATATGTGACACCAGCTTATTCTTTGATGTTCTGTTTCAGTTAATTCACATCTAATTCTTACACATATTTGAGAGTAAGGTAACCTCCTTGCTGAATTTCCTGTTTTCATCTCAGTGTTTTGGAATTCCTTTGTCAAGCACTTGTCATTGTGTATGCTCACACTGTGCTTATGCATTTATTCAGGATCCTGAAACTGAGAATTTTAGGACCCCTGTGGTGTGTGGATCTGCTAATGTTCCTTATTCCGGATAGCCTGTTTTGTGGATTATTTTGTCTGTGTCAGAGCATATAATTATTATTATTGTTGTTGTTTTTTAAGTTAAGTTGCTTCTATGTCCTTTAACATAAAATTTGTGGGATAAAAATATTTTTTTTAAAGCTGCTATTTAAATTCTAATGAGTGTTTACTGCATCTTCTAAATTTATAAGATTTAGGTTGTAGCCCAAGAATGTTTTTCATATGGCATTCTCAGTACTTGGTTGTTGTAAATGCATGTCTGGAAATGCTCTCAAAGTGTCTAAAGATGGTTTAAGTTCAACTCCAGAATTCTCTCACTTTTACTTGTTTTTCCTTTCATACCTCTTACATTATCTTCAGGAATTTGAAGAAGGCGTAAAAGAGCTACAAACTCTTTCTACTGCTGTATTCTCGATTAGAAAATAAAATCAATTTGTAAAGGGATTGTAATTAGTAGAAGTAATAAAAGAAGTGGAAATTACTATTCTGTGAGAACAATAGTGTTCTGATTTTGGCTGGGATAGAGTTAATTTTCTTCCTAGCAGCTGGTATAGTGCTCTGATTTGGATTTAGGGTGGAAATAATGTTAATAACACACTGATGTGTCAGCTTTTGCTAGGTACACTAAGGCAAGGACTGTTCAGCAGTTTATGCCCTGCCAGCAAGTAGGCTGGAGGTGCACAGCCAGGACAGCTGACCTCAGCTGACCAAAGGCATATCCCATACCATATGATGTCATGCTCAGGATGTAAAGCTGGGGGGAGTTGGCTGGGGATGGCGATCGCTGCTCAGGGACTGGCTGGCCATCAGTTGGTGGGTGGTGAGCAACTATTTTTCATTTACATCACTTGTTTTTCTTGGGTTTTATTTCTCTACCTTTTTGTTATTTTCCCTTCCATTACAATTAATTTGCTGTTGTTATTTCCGTTATTGAACTGTCCTTATCTCAACCCATGGATTTTCTCATTCTTACCCTTCTGATTCTCTCCCTGATCACACTGAGGTGGGGGGTAGCGGGGGCAGAGAGAGCAAGCAGATGTGTGGTGCTCAGTTGCTGGCTGGGGTTAAACCATGGCAAATAGAAATGGTATTGTAGATAATACTGGAAGCTCTCCTAGCAGTAAAGAGCCCAGTTTACAAGCCCTGGACCAACTTTTCAGTTGTCCCTACAACATACTGCTCAGGAAGAGGTCTTTTTATAGAATTATAAAATATAAAACTATATACTGTATGTTAATACAGAATTTTCCCAGCAAAATGATTAGGCTATTATTTTTATATGTCCTAAAAATGGTTACATAGTTTTTCACTATTTGCCTAGAAGGTGTGTATCTTATTCTTGACAAGCATGCTTGCTGTTCCAATTTGATTCCTAAGGTTAAAAATACATCACCCTTGATGCTGCTGAATCTTATTTTATGTATGCTTTTCTTTTGGATTTGATTTGTCTGTGGAATGTAGTGTATTCAGTGTTCATTCCTGTGCATAGATGTATACAGTGAGGTCCATTACTGAGAACTTACTTATAGTGCAATACTTACTAAGCATAATATTTCTGACTTACAAGATGTATCAGTACAGGAAGTTATTCTGAAGTACTGGTGTTTAAAATTCATACCCAAACTTGTTTGTCGCTCGCTTCCTTTCTGGCCAGTGTTGATTTAACACTATTATACTGTTAAGGAAATGCTCAGGAAACTCCAAGTAATGTTACCTTCTGCTTGTTTCCTTGTATTCTATATTTAGTTTCACAATAACAGAAGGCAGTAGCAGCAGCCACTTTGACTAACACAGTATTGTATTTGTAAGTTTTTAAGTGTTGCTTTCTGTGACAGTTATACTTTCTAGTGTGAATAAGGCCTTGAGTGCTGTGTGGCGTCTCTTCCAGCTTAGTGTAAGTCAGCATATATCAACTAATGTAATTAGTGCAGTTGGCTGAGAAAGAAATCACTTTTTACTGTGTGAGAGGCTTGTGTTTTAATTGATGTAGAGAGCAGGTACAGTCAGGGTTGATTACTTCTGTATATAATTTACATTTCTATAAAAGGTGTAGCTTTTGTATTTTTGACTGAATTTGCAAAATACTGTTTAGGTTAAAATACCAAACATGCAACAGTTGTGTAAAAGGAAGAAACTGTAAATGTGTGAGTAACACTAGTCAGTGTAAGTCTTGCTCTCAAATGTGTTATGGACCAGCTACTAAGTAGGATACGGTCTGAGTTCCATTTTGTTTAAAACAGTTCCATTAGGTCTGCCTTATAAGGACTGAAGAGTATCTGAACCCTTAGAAACAAGACTGGGAATATTTTCTTTGTATCTGGAATGTGAAGTGGTGGTTTGGTATTGGCTTTTTGTTTTGGTTTTGTTTGGGTTTTTTTAGAGGGTGCCCAAAATAACTACTGGGAAGTTGGTTGCATAATAATCGCATTGCATTGAAAGTATTTTTTGCTTCTGTATAGAGAATGAGTTAATCTTTTCTTCATTTCTTGTTTTTATTGCATTTTGCAGTGCTTTTAAAGCAGTGTGTCTGTCTAGTTGATCACTTTGTGTCCCTGAATCTGAGCAGATAACAGAAAGATTTAAGGGAGTTCCATTTCACACTTTTTTTTTACTTCCTCAGGGTTGCCAGGGAGCTAATAGATAAAACAGTTAAGCAAAAATGAATCAAAGTATCCAAAGTAATGTGTACTTGGCAATCTGTTCTACTGTGCTGTTCCTCCCCTGGGATTCTCCTAAGATTGTAGTGGGTGGTTTAAGTAGTATGTAATCCAACCGATGATACACTAATCTAAAAGACGGAAATACAGATGTCCACCAGCAAATAATTCCTTCAACAAGTAGAAGGAATCGGTATTTCTTTCAAACTGTAAAGTTTCAGACTTGGGTCAATAATGGTAGCAGTCTCTGGTGGTTTGATGCTGGCTGGAGACCAGATGGCCACCAAAGCCGCTCTGTCACTCCCCTTTTCAACTGGNCAGGGAATGGGGAAATGGGGGTTTCAGTCAGTTCCTCACAAGCTGCTTTCCTTCTTGGCTGGGGAGGTGGTGGGGGACATTCATCACGCCCTTCCCTTGCTGCACCGTGGGGTCCCACCCACAGGAGACAGTCCTCCACAAACTTCTCCAATGTGAGTCCTTTCCCACAGGGCTTCAGCTCTTCACCAGCTGCCCCAGCATGGGTCACTGATACAGGGCACAGTCATAAATCATAGAATGTCTCTCAGTCTCTCAGGCCCAGACTGCTCCAGCCTGGTCTCCCATGGGAGTCACAAGTCCTTCAGCAAACCTGCTTCTGCATAGGCGCCTCTCTCCCCACAGGCTGCGGGTGGGGGGTCTGCTCCCCATCCTCTTCCATGGGCTGTGGGGGGGCACCCACTCCACCATGATCTTCTCCATGGGCTACAGGGGAATCTTTCTGGTGACTGGAGTGCCTCTTTCCCCTGCTGCTTCACTGACCTTGGTGTCTACACAGTTTCTTACATCTTCTCCCTCCCTTCTCTGGTGGGAAAAAATAGCTGCTTGTGGGGTTTTTTCCTAAATATTTTATCACAGAGGCACTATGACCATTGCTGATGGGCTCAGCCTTGGTCAGTAGTGGGTCTGGCCTTGAGCCCAGCTGCTCTCTGTTGGACCTAGGGAAAGCTTCTAGCTGCTTCTGTCAGAAGTCACCCCTGCAGCCCCCACCCCCTCCTCCAGCAGAACCTTGCCATGCAAAACCACAACATAGTCCCTAAAAGGGAAAAGGAATTTATGTTTATTAGAAGTAATATACAGCAAGCATACTTGTAAAGCCATGCAAAACTTCAGCTGTCTTAAAATGAAAACTGGTACTTATCCTTATTGGTGATCTGAATTTTAGAACACCCAACACAAATCCAAGTTCATTACTTCAAAATACCTTTTTTTACTTTCTGATTTTACAAGTTGTCAGGATGTTCTGTGCTTTATCCCAAAGTGTACATTGGAATTCCTGTGTATGTGTGTACACTTTCTTAACACATACATGCTCTGGACTTGTTCCCAACTCTGAAATCTTTGAGAGAAACAAATCTTTTGAAAGAGAAATGCTGATCTAGGAGAAGCGTGTGTTTGAGCATAGACAGAGACATGAACAGTTTCTGTGCATTTATACATGGTACTGAAATGACCAGGTACAAAAAGATACTTTCAATCAGTAATTCATGCACATAATTTTTTCTGAATACTTGAAAAATACCTACATTAGTGCTGCAGTTGTAGAGCTCTAGAATGCTGACTCTGTTCTGCCATCAGTAGAACTAATTAGTGCACACTTTGGTGCATATAGATGAGGGGAAAGTCTGGAGCAAGGAAGACATACCCTCAGTAGAAAAGGTTCAGGTTAAAGAATACTGAAGCACATTGGATGTACATATGTTTGTGGAGTGCTGAGTGCTTAGGGACCTGGCAGATGTCATTGTGAGGACACTATTTATCTTCCAGTGATCATGGTAAGTGAGAGAGGAGCTTGAGGACTGAAGGAAACCATGTGATATGCCTATCTTTGAAAAGGACAAGAAGGAGTACCAGGGAACTATGGGATGGTCAGCTGCCCCTTGATCCCTGGGAAGGTCATGGAACACCTAGTCCTAGAAACCAGTTGCGTGTACCTGAAGGAGAAAAAGGTGACTGGGGTCAGCAAGGATTCACAATGGTGAAATACTAAACACTTTTTTCACTGAAAGGTGACCAAACCCTGGCATAGGCTGTCCAGGGAAACTGTGGAGTCTCCATCTCCCTTGGAGATACTCAGAAACTGATGGGACGTGGTTCTGGGCAACCAGCTGTAGGTGTCCCTGCTTGATCAGGGGTGTTGGACTAGATGACCTCCAGAGGTTCTTTCCAACCCGACCAGTCTGTGATTCTGTGAAATAGATCTGAGGCTTCCCTATTAAATAGAGGAAAAGTATCCCCAGATTTATGTTATTCTCTATAGCTAACAGGAGGAGTAGGAAGACAATGCAGAAAAAAATGCAGTTGTAGTTCATATGTTTTATGCAAGCTGACTTACAGTCAGTGCTGCTTAGGTTGGATTGCGTGTAGTGCCTAGATAGTTCAAGTGCCTAATGAGAATGCACTTTTGTACTTGCTTTTGAACAGTTCCTGGTAAGTTCTGAAATTATTTCCATGTGTGACAGGCAGTGCTGCTTTTCAGGGGATTTTTCAAATTTGGTGAGGAAAATCCTGAAGTAAGTGCAGAGCAAAAAGGTCTAGAAGGTCCATAGCCCTGTAGAGCTTTCTGGTGACTAGTTTCTCACAGAAGGGAGAACGCTGAAGGCTGGCAACTCTTACAGAACACACTTTCCTTCAAGAAAGGCACTGAGGTTCTTTTCCTCATCAGAATTTTCTCAGTGGCAAGTGAAGATTGTTTGGCTGCTGGAATGGGGGTGGAGGGTGTGCTGCTTCGTGAGATGTTTTTAGTCTCATGCTGTATTATGAAGGTGAACACGAGCATCATTGCAGAATACTCTTTGTCATTCAAGTATTAAAAAGCAGGACTTTCCTAAGAGATTTGCACTCTAGGTATGCTTGAAGAGCACTAAAGTCTTAACAAGTTTGATTTCCATTAATGGGTTGTGAATCTGAAATGGAGATTATGAACCAAGGGATATGGGCCTAAGCACAACAGCTTGGGAGTTGCTGACTTTTTATTATCAACTCACCTCTTACCTGGATTCTGATGCATCCCTAAAAAAATTAAGCCACATAGTTACTGAACTAATACTGCCTTTTGTAACAACATATATAATTTATATTTTCTGTGTCTTAATTATGAAAATAATGTTACTCAGTGTTTTTTATCTATATTTGGGTGTGTTTAGTTCACTGGATTCAGTAACACTGATATTGTTCAACGTCGTGAATTTATAAACGTTTTAGGTAAATGTATCACTAATGTAGACTTATTTAACTCTTTTTTCCTCTGTCAGGAAGAAGGAAATATCAAAGAAATTGCAATAACTCACCATGTAAAAGAAGGACATGAGAAAGCAGACCCTTCACAGTTTGAACTTCTGAAAGTACTAGGACAAGGATCCTTTGGAAAGGTTGGTAACTGAACTCTTACGGAGCTGCCTATTCTGGAAGGTAGCACTCGGAATGAAATAGTTAAGAATACTGCTACAAAGAAACTAGTACAGCCCCAATCGTGCAATAAGGGAATGTTGCAAGAGAAAACTGCTTTCTAAATTAATGCCAGCTACCCACTGCAATTGGAGCAGATCTTTTTAAAGGAGTAATTTTTTTCCTAGTTTGTAGATCTCAAACATCCATAGAAATAAATTGGTTTGATATGAATTAATCAGGTATTCAGTGTTAAAACAGAATATCCTTTTTCAATCATTACTTTTCCATATTTGAGGGGATGAGTGTTGAAAGGTGTTTTTTTGATAAGTACTCCTAGTTGCAACTTGCTGTGATAGTAGGTTATCACCAGTATAGAAACCATAGGCATAATTTGGTTTTGTAACAGATGGTAGAACCCTAGAATCACAGAATGGTTTGGGTTGGAAGGGACCTCAGAGCCCACGTAGTTCCAACCCCCTGCCATGGCCAGGGACACCCTTCACTAGATCAGGTTGCCCAAAGCCCCATCCAACCTGTTCTTGAACACTACCAGGGAGGGGGCAGCCACAGCTTCTCTGGGCAGCCTGTGCCAGGGCCTCACCGCCCTCACAGGGAAGAATTTCTTCCTAATGTCTAATCTAAATCTGCCCTCCTTTCACCTAAGGCCATTACCCAATGTTCTATCACAACCTGCCCTTGTAACCAGTCCCTCTCCAGCTTTCCTGCAGCCTTCCTTTATGTACTGAAGGACTGCTCTAAGGTCTTCCTGGAGCCTTCTCCAGGCTGAACAAGCCCAACTCTCTCAGCCTGTCTTCCTAGGAGAGGTGCTCCAGCCCTCTGGTTATCTTCATGGCCCTCCATTTGATCTCACTGGGTGTCCATGATTCATACTTTTAGTTGTCCAAATCCAACTTGAAAGCAAACCAGTAACTACATGTGGCAAGACAAATCAGTGAAACAAAATGCAGTGTAAGACAGCAGAGTCCGTACGTGCATTTTCTGCTTTAATTGCTATTCTGAATGTGATGTTAAGCTCTAGCGTATGATGCCAAATCTGTCTTTGGATATGGGGGAAAATGAGAATAATCAGTCCAATTCTCTCAGTAAAGCAGTTCCAGTAAAACTTGGAAATCTAGATGTTTAGCTACTGTAAAATTTTATACTCAAGCTAGTAAGAATTCACTGAGATACCTAATTCTAAGGATTATTTACTGTATTTGTTCTAATGCAGAAGCAAATCAGGAGAATAAAATTCAGGGGCAAGAAAATGTAAGCCAATAAATGCTAATTTTAATAACTCTTTTATTGATATTGCTAAATTAACTGTTGTAACTGCTGGAGGGGTGAATTTTGAAAATGCAGAAATAACCATTTGGCTGACTCCAAGTATTGCAAAGTTGCCAGCCTTGTTCTCAATTGTTTTAGCTTTTATGCAGAAAGGATTAGTAGTACAAGACCAGTATTCCCTTTTTTCCTGATAATTTGGGAAGATGTCACTACTTCCCATTCAGTTAAAAAGACTAATTTTTATGCTTTACAAGACCTGTTGATGCTCTGGATAATGCAAAGGGATGTTCATATAGATGGAAATTGGATGCAAATCCAGACATAAAACTGATTTCATAAAACATGTTTAACATTCTCATATACCACTACACATCTCTCTGCTTTTTTGTAATCAACCAGAAAACCCATGGCAGGTCTTTGTTTTTAATATCCTTAATATAAAAATGGAGAAAGAAAAAAAAAAAAAAAGAAACAATCTCATTCAAGAAATCCCCTTACACTAAAAAAGGAAATGAAGCACACTTTAATTGAACCTGATTCGTACTTTATCAGTACATGCAAAAATCAGCCAGATCATGTTATTGAAATAAATAAATAAATATCATTACTTAGGGGTTACTACTAAAATGCTGAATTTTGTGTTTAAAATTTGTCTCAGTTTCTCAGAGAATCCAAAACTATTCTTTTATTCACTGAAATAATTTAATTTAAACTAAAATTAATTTGTCAGACTGTCTTGAACCTTTTGGATTATGAATTGAAGGGACACTAGGAAAAACTGCAAGGAAATTTTTTGTTTAGATTCTGGAAAGCCAAGCAAGCTGTTGAAGAAGCTAATAATAGTATTTGGAGAACTAACAACATTGAAATACTACTGAATACTTGTGTTTCATAGAAAAGTATATGGATCTGACTTGCCTTTATTTTAAGAATTCTATTTAATTTTCAATGCAGGTCTTTCTTGTCAAAAAAATCTCAGGATCAGATGCTAGACAGCTTTATGCAATGAAGGTATTGAAAAAGGCCACCTTAAAAGGTAAGCATTGGAAAGAGAACAAAAAGAAAAGAAAATGATCAGGAACATTATACCAAAACTTAAATCTTCACATACTTGCTATTCTACAGACTGTATCTTAGAATTTTCCTCTATCAAACACCAGAACACTTGTAAACACAGAAGAATTAAGTAAATAGTAGTATATTGATAGTTACAAGGGTAAGTAGGTTCCTTTCCGTGCTAAGTTAGGTGATGGTTGTAATAGAGTAGTTGTGTTACATCTGCCACCTGGCTTGTTCCGGAGCTGTTATTTGAAACTTAATATCCTTCCTTTTTTCATCTGCTGCATATCCCCAAGGATACAGTTGATGCCTTTTGCTCAGTTTATATTTAGGTCATGATATTTAAAAGTACATTATATCAGGTGTTTATTCTAGAAGTTCTAAGCACAGGAGTTCAAGTCTGTCTTTAAAATGAAGTGTATGGTTCCTCTTCCCAAGACTTTTGCTGTGTGTTCTGGGTGTAGGATATATTTTATAAAATCTTAAGTTAATCATCTAAAGTAATTGCAGGAAAAAAATCAAAGGAGCTTTAAAACATAGTTTCTTGGGTGGTTTTGTTCTTGAATGGTATCAATAACAAAATAAGTTCAGACCTGAACAATCCCAATTCTGTCCTGGAAGATTCCATAAGAGAGAAAGAACTAATGTATTTTTTCTACTGTAGATTAAAGTGGTCTTTAACACCTTAACCAGAATGTGTATTTGTTGCTTTATGCCATTGTTTAATACATCTGTATATTTGCAGTTTTCCAACTCATGACTGAACTGAAATGGCAATGATAATTTTGGTATCGTTCCTGTAACTTGTAGTACTTCACATGTGTTATTGATTATTATATTGATTTGCAATTTTAACATGATTTAATCTGAAAATATTTGTAGAATGCTGCTGGGAACAGAAACTCACATTGAATTGTGACTTTGTGCTAAAATGTTGAACCTGAAATTTTTCTGCTTAAGATGTAGTGCTGAATATCTGTCTCTCAGATCTCACTGTGCATCACTTTCACTTAACACTATTACAGAGGGTGTATTTGTGAACAGTTTCCTATATTTTGATTCCTCCGTGTTTTGTGGCACGTGTTACTCTCATTATTTTCTTCCTATTTTTCTGAATTTTATTTCCACTTTGATAGCTTCAAGAACCTTGCATTAACCTGAGCATGTTAATAGCTCAGAACTGGAGTCAAAGGGTCATTCAGCAGTTGCTTTTTGTAAGACGCTTGAGGGCTTCCCTCCATCACCTTTTGATTGTGGATTAACCTGCAGTGTAAAAAATGAAGTCCAAGCCAGGGATCTAGTTTTGCCTATAGATGACAGAGACTGATAAACACTGAAATTGGAAGCTTGACTTTTGGTTGGAAAAGGCAACTTTTGTGGGCACTAAGAATTCAAGGATGCAAAAGGTTTGAGCAGGAAGGTGGCACAAGCAGGAGAATGCCACATTTTTCAACACTTCGTATCTGAATTTTCAGAGGCTTTTGAGTGTTTTCTGGTTACAACTCCTGTTTTAGGAAGAATGGAGTTGCAAGCAAATGATAAATGATAAGCAAAATCAAATTTAGAAAGAACATTTTCACATTGATCTAACTACATGGTCCAATCTTCTAATGTTTAGGGCAAATCCAAGAATATACACATACAATTTTGTTTAGTGCATGAACTAGTTTATTAATATGCTCTGATAGACGGTATCATCTTTCAGTGCCCCTTTATGATGGGGAGAGGAGCAGGGCCAAATCATTCCTAGAGAGTCTGGCATCAAATGTATTATGAAAAATCAGTACTTCCAGCAGTACGCATACAGAAACTATAGTCAACAAAAGTCAGAGTTATAATGGTTAATACTAATGTCTGAGAAAGTCCAAATTTTCTCTAGCCTTTCAGAAATAAGACTTGTTGTCCATGTAACTGTTTCATAGCTATATGCACTTAGGTCTTCTGATTATTTTTTTTTTTGTCTTCAATCAAGCCTGTCTTAAAAAAAAATTTAAAATTCTGAATTTCAATTTTATGCTTCACATTAATCCCTGGAAGAGTGAAATCACACAACTATGTTGTGACATACTCATGATTTTAAATGTAAGGGTCAAAATTCAAACGTGATGTTTGCTCTGCATTTGAGCATTTATTTCATGCATATTTAGGAATCTGCAGAGAGATGGAAAATTGATTCATTAAAATGTATCTACATAACTTTATTTCATAAGTGTCTGTATTATTGCAAGTCCCTGATTCTGGGGAAAAAATTAGCTAAGCTTCTAAAAGACCGTTTTGCTGCTTAACTTTTTTTTGCCTTGTTATGTTTTAATACCTGAGAACTCTGTCTTGTTAACTGTACAGGGAATGCCAGCAACTTAAACTTTGGACTGGTCTCATTGCTCTGGGGCACTTCCCTCAAGAAGCTGTAACGTTTCAGAAAGGGACAGTACCAAAATGTAGAGTAAAATGAAATTCAAGACCTTAAACCAGCGTAGCAAACTTTGCTAGCTCTCATCTGGAAGAGTTCTGAATCCTGCTGGATTTGGAGCTTCGGATGAGAAGCAGGCACTGACTGGCGTGGCAAGGGAATTGCCTGGGACAGCTGAAGCAGGTGCTGTGCTCAGCTGACTGCCCTGTGCGGATTGCCAGCCCTGTATGTGGGGCATCTGCATGTGATCCTCAGTGCAGCCTAGAGTGGCATAGGAGCAGATAGGTGTCCTGTTGGGAGGCACGATGGTGGGGCAGCACGGGCAGGCTGAGCCGGAGCTGCTTCTGCTGTCTGATATACGGCTCTGTGTGCATGTTTGCTCGCAGTAACCTTGTTTAAAAATCAAAAAGGTTGTCTGAAGTACACACTGCATCGAAGGAATATTCTTTTTATTGTCAGTTCATACTAAAGAAAGGAATTTAAAGAAATTTTTAAAAAATTTCCCTTCCAAATTGTGAAGGTACTTTTGCATCTTAGTAGTTTATTTAAGCCAGTATAAGCATCTTCACGATAGTGTAATTGTGTTTATTGTATAAGCTTGTCTTGCTGTAACTGTAATTCTCCCTACTTTCCAACAATAGAGAAAAAGGTGGTGTTTTTCTACACATATCTGTGGCAGTTCTGCTCTGCTGTTCAAAAGGTTAACCAAGTATAGAGCAGACTTAAGGGGATGATTGTGTTCTCTGGTGCTTTTGTTAAATTTATTTACCCAATTATTTATTTTGCCAATCTGCAGGAGCTGATGCAAATCAAAATGCAGATGTATCAAAAAACTCATCGCTGTCTACAGTCTCTTCTGCGTGTAGTAACCTGTAGACAGTTGTAATACTACAGACAGAATATGTAATATTAATAATTAATACGTAATATTAATAAGATAATATTACATATTCTGTACTTAGTTATTAATGTTACAAAAGTCATTTTGCAGACTGCATTGTGAAGTATATCAAGAAACATAGGAGATAATGTAAATTAATTTTTTAATCTTGCTTTTGTTCTGTTGTAGTTCGAGATCGGGTTCGGACAAAAATGGAGCGTGATATCCTGGTAGAAGTTAACCATCCTTTTATTGTCAAGTTACATTATGGTGAGTTGCAGGAAAAAAATCATTTTTTTAATATCATAAAAATGGGTTCTTGTCAAGATAGTACCTAACATTTGCTTTGCAATTAAGAGAATCAGAGAAAATTAGTGTGCTGTCTAAATCGTGATTGTGCATAGACTTGCTGTGTAGGAATTCTCACGCAAAATAAGTACACGGCTGATAGTATTAAATCTATAGGACTGAGTCTGTAGCCCTTCACTTTATTTAAAAAACTATGTTTTGCCTAGCCATTCTTTTCCAGAACCTCTTATCTTTTGTATATGCCATTCACCTTTTGTTTTTCTTAAATATTTTTTATCACTGCTTTATTTACTATGCAGAAAACATATGCAATAGCACCGTTTCCAGTTGTATCAGAATTGGTGGGGATATGCTTTCAATTTTAGCAGTATGGACAGCCATAAACATTACTCATGTCAAGGAGGGAGGAAATCAATACTTTAAACATGTCATGAAGAAAGTAAACTGAAAAAAGATTGAAAACCATTTCTGTTCTTCTTTTTTCTTTTTCTGAGTTTATGGTTTTCTTTCAGGATCCAGTTTTTCCTGTAGTTCAGACCTCAGACGTCTGTCATTTTTCTGATGTGGCTTAAATAATGTAGTCTTCACTATTTTACTTGTCACTCTTACAAAATAGACTGGATGTCCCTGTTAAGCTGAGTTTCCAAAGATTTTAAAATACATGCACTAGTTACTAACTTGCCCTTTTAAATCTAGGATTTTTACTCCTGAAATAGGGAATGAAATGCAGACTAACCTAAGTATGGTTTGTTTTTTTTAGAAATTCCATTGGTGGCTTACTTTGCTTTCACATGTAATGGGAGTTACTTGCTCCATGATAGAGGAACTGTTACTTAATTTATTTCAGGAGAAAGAAGAATTCATTTTGATAGTGAAAATAAGGGTGGATTATTATGTTATTTTTCTGATGATGGATAAAATTAGATAATGCTTAATTTTTTTAATTGATCTTTTCAGCTTTTCAAACGGAAGGGAAGCTATATCTTATTTTGGATTTTCTCAGGGGAGGAGACTTGTTTACACGTTTATCCAAAGAGGTAAACTTTTTTCATTTGAAAAATGTGTCTTGACTATAAACTGCCTATATTAGAGGAGTTTATTTTTTAAATTCAGCTTTCTTTGCATGAAATTTTGAATATTATTAACAAGCTAGGTTTTTTTGTTTGTTTGGGATTTTTGTGCAGAGTAGTTCATGAAAATACTGTTGATAATTGGCATTGTTTCTGGGGAAAAAAGCTTAGGCAAGCAGTCTCTTTCCGTGCTGCTTCTCCTGTTCGTACCATATTTAGAGATCAGTCTCTGAAAGAGCATGGGTTTATATAAAGTCATTTTATTCAAATTTACTGATTTCTGCCTGGTTTTAATATCCAGAATTAAGTGCCATATTTCTTTCTTTTTTTTTAAAATATTTACATATCAACATAAAATTACATTATTTATAAAAAGCTAGAATTGTATGATACTTCATTTAGTAATTTTCTGAACATTAATGTTTTGCCTCTGTCATGCAGGTGATATTTCTGTGTAGATATGTGAAGTGACAACTCTTAAAAATTTGATTCTCAAATGAATTTAATTATAGCCCTTAAAATAGAGGTCACCATTTCTTATATCAGAAATTTATACTTTTTTGCTGTCACTCATGCAAAAACATCCAAGGAATATATGATCAATAGAGATCTAAATATAGCCAATGCATATCTTGTATCCAGAACTGGTAATTGTAGCTGCCTTCTATTTTCACTTGCTACAAAGTATCTGGGACAGTTGGGTCAGCACTACAAAGCTCTATGGTTAGGAAGCGGAGAGTAGAATGCAATGCATTTTGTGTATAGATATATCACAATTTTGGTGCTGATCACATAAATTATTACATTTAATTTAGTGAAGCCATCTGCTTCAAGTTGCTTCTTTTAGTTCAGTTTATTATTTATGCCACAGATAAGCAGAAGGTATTAGCACTTTAAAATTAATACACTTTTTTCTTAAAATCCATAGTTTGTTCTTGATTCCCAAGAAAGAATGTATATCACTTTTCTGCTGATGACTTTTTCAACTTAAGCCACTCAAATTTTAAAAGATCTATTATGGTTAGATAAGAAATATTCCTTATAGTTATCTGAATATATGCAAATTGTTCATAACTGATGCAGTAAAATGGGCATGCTGGGTGCAATTAATGTCATCCTGATATCAATTCATGTGATTTTAAAATAGATCAGATGAGCTGCAGTCTAAAAGTTCCTGCTTTTTCCCCGTTGACTACAATGGGAAAAGCAGTTAATTCAGAGCTTAGATGTCTGCACTGCAGATGTTTAAGGTTAGGAGTGATGAATTGCATGCAATGTTTATATGTATATAGTGTGGGTGTATTATCATCCTCATAGGATCTCTTGTTATTTGAGCTTTTAAAGTATTTCTTACTGAGATTTCAATTTTTAATGTCCTGTACTAAATATTGGCTCTTATGTAGAAATAACATCAGCAACAACCTTTTGCAGAAGCTTTAGTATTGGTTTCTTTAAACTACTAAGGGGAAAATATATGATATTCCCCATTCTTAACACTTGCTTAAAATAATGTTCATCTGTGCTCACCATTACCATTCTTTTCCAGGTCCATATGCTGTCTAAAGAAGTTAGTCCTAAATTCTAAATTAAAGACCATTTAAAAAAAAAAAAGGCTTGGAGTAGGAACTGAGGTAGAATCAAATCACTTTTCTCAGAAAAGTGTAATTGTAGTATTTTCTGTTGGTAGATCACAATGGTTCTTGATGAAAGTGAGACAACATGTTCATTTAATTGAATGTATATAAAGATTAGTTTATCTTCCTAACAGGTTTGGGGGGGGGGTAGTTTTAGTTTAAACCCATTACCCCTTGTCCTATCATTACACCTGCTGATAAACCCTCTCCGTCTTTCCTGTAGGCCCTCTTCAAGAATAATGTCTCCCTGAAACCTTCTCTTCTCCAGGCTGAACAAGCCCAACTCTCTCAGCCTGTCTTCACAGGAGAAGTGCTCTAGCCCTCTGACCACCTTCGTGGTGGTCCTCTGGACACCCTACAACAGTTTAGATTTCTTAGTTTACTCTTTGATCTACCTTTTCTGCAGTTACACCTTGGGCTGTGCCTTGGAGCTTTTTGCCATCACTATAACTTCTTTCTCAGTACACAGAGACAATCCCCTCAAAAACAAGATGCATGTGCTTTTCTTGTCTCTGACTTTGTAGACAGAATTCAGCCATTTGGACTTCTTTATTCAATTTATGGTCTGGAAATTAAATGGTGACGTCCAATAAAGAGGTAGTCACATTCTTTAAACACTTCCAAAAATTTTTCACCTCCGCTGCAATGTGTCTGTTCTCTTGAACAGTCATAAGCAAAGAACTTCAGTTTTGCTGAAAGATTAAGAAGATACTGGCTTCAGAGGTTCTTTTTCAACTATGTACTGTGAATTAGTATTGATTATTAAATAGTTTTTGTCTAATCAAGAAACTTGAATTTCTAGGGTCTTGTATAGAAATGGATTCAAGTATTATGAAGACCCATTCTCAAAACCACTGTTACCATTCCTTACTTGGTGCTGTTATAAGCTTTACAGATTTTACATGTAAAAGTCATTGTTCTGCTTTTTCAGGTGATGTTCACAGAAGACGATGTTAAATTTTACCTGGCAGAATTAGCACTTGCTTTAGACCATCTACATAGTCTTGGAATAATATACCGGGACCTAAAACCAGAAAAGTAAGACATCTCTGTGGCAAATGTGGTGTACTAATTTGATTTGTATAACTCTTCTAGCTATGCAATTCTTTTTCCAGCTGATAAACTTCAGTAATTTACTGTATAATCTTAACACGGAGGAGGGGTGGGGAAAGCTTGTGGGGTGTCTTAATTGAAAGGTTGGATTTAATTTCTACCAGGACATAAGCATCTGTTTTCAGAGTGATGTGCCGAGTGCTGTGATCTGTGTTACTTCAAGGAGTACACTGAAATATTCCTAGCTCTCGTTTTCCAGGTGTTTTAGGGTATATAATAGAGAAAAGGTCATCCTGGCCTTTTCTGGACTAGAGATAAACTTAGAACAAATGCATGATACAGAGATCCAATTGAATGTTGTCCTTTTGCATTTGAAAGCCTAAGAGCAAACTTTTTTCCTAAAGCTGATGCATTGGGTTTTTTAAAATATGTTGCAGTAAGAATGGAATTTAAATTTTAAGTAAAATATGAAAATAGTAGATCACAGGCTTTATTTAATGTACTGGCAATCACATAATTACACTGAAAACTTCAAGTAAGCTTGAAGCTGCAATTCCAGTTTTGTCTTGTGTCTCGATATATTGATGAAAATGTCAGTGCTGTCATCTAAAACATTTGAGTCTTTCAGATATCAATGTGTGCTGTAGTGTTACCCTCTACCTGGAGGGGAATCTAAGGCACAAAGATGTGTGCATCTCCTCAGTTGTGCTTAAACAGATAATGTACTCTGTCTTGTTGCCAGGAAGTATGTAATAACTCTGAAGTCCTGATGTCCTTGGTGACCCCACTCCTCTGTCATGGCTATATGGAGAACCTGGAAATTCTGAGCAAGATAATTGTCTCATGTGAATTAGAAATGGAAAAGAGCAATTAGTAACAGGCATCACAAAAACTGGCTGTTATGTGGAACTGCAGTCAGGATGGCTTGTTCTTTTGTGTGTCTCCTGAAGGGGGGGAGGAAAAAAAAGAACACAAAATTAAAACTGTTTAGCCCTGACAGACAAGAAAGGAAAGAGTCATACTCATCAAAATTTTGGAGACTTTTTGCATGGGGTTGTGCTTACAAATCACCAGGGAGTGAATTATGTTTGAATTTTGAGTGTGTTCTAAGTAATTCCGAAGTGAGGAAAAATAAGCTTACCAAGTGGAAAAAAGGTCTTTAAAAAACAAAGTGAGAAAACTTTAGTTGTTTTGCTAACATTCATTTCCAAGAGAAAGAAGGAAATAGTAATTGTCAGAGACTTAAATAGCTACTGCTTCCAACATAGGTTTCTTTGGTTTTGTGGGGGGTTTTGTGGGTAGTTTAGGGTTTTGTGGTGGTGGTTTGGTTTTTTTTAAGTTGTGTGTGTGTGTCTACCTATTGGAAAGCCTTGGTTTTAAGCCTTGAGTGCATCTGATTTAAAAAAAATAAAAATTTAAAGGCTGAAATTATTTGCCAGTTATGAATGAGATAGTGGTAATTCTCACAGGCCATGTCTTTCCTGTGGGGCTGTTTCCCACCACAGAAAGCGCTATGAGGAAAAGGGCAGGACAAATGGCATAGTAGTGTGTGCTTGGTCACGTATCATCCCTGGGATGGAATACAGCTCCCCACAGGAGAAGCTGGAAAAACAAAGTCTGCTCTGTTACCAAGTCCAGCTCTTAAAGAGTTTGCACGCTTTGAATTGCAGTTATGTTCAGCAGTGGTTAAGGATCGCTGGCATCTCAGAAGTTTGGCCTTTTTTGTGATGGAAATAAACAGGCGTGCTCTAAGTGTAGGGCCCTTGGGTCCTGTCCTTTGGTACCATATGAGAATATTTATTACTTGATGTTATTTGAAGTGGTCAACACCCTTTGAAATGGTAATTGCAGATGAATACTCGTTTTGTATGCACATGCAAACATACCTTGCACCAATGTGTCTCACTCGGTTTAATGGAAGTAGAACGATATCTCTATTTTTAACAATTGATAATGACACATACTGCAAATGGCCAAAACTTGAAATTCAAGATAAATGTTACTACATATTGTGTTGAATTAAAGCAAACAGCTAAACAAAATCTGATACACTGATTATATTTCATAATCTTTAAAAAGAAAGAATTGAAGAAAACGTGTAGCTTCAAATTCTACTCCTGATGATTCGTTTTCATACATATTCAATTCTGCTTATCTTTGTGTATGTTGTTCTTTTTATTGCTATATGCTGTCAGTACATTGTCTGAAACAACAGTTAAAAGATATTCTTATTCATTTTATTCTTTCTGTGTTTGTTTTTTTTTTAGCATCCTGCTTGATGAGGAAGGACATATCAAATTGACAGGTGAATAAAGGGAAATTGCACCACCTGGATCTTTTCTGGTCACAATAAAATCTTTGCATTTTAATTTTTCAGTAAAGCAATATTCTAAAATAAATAATTTTAACAGGTCATTTTGCTGGGGGACAAATAGTGTAATTAGTTTGAAATAAGTTAATATTTAAATAAGATACTGGGTTTATAGGTATATCTGATGTTATGGACTTGTGATAAAGCAAGGAGAGAGAATTCTGTAATTCTTTATATGCATTTGGGTGTATGTGTGACAGATATAGGCATCACATTTCACATTATGGTGCAAGTAATAATCATGAGTGATTTAAAAAAAATTGTTACATTTAGAACTATTTTCTTTTTTCTTCCAGATTTTGGCTTAAGTAAGGAATCAATTGATCATGAAAAAAAAGCCTACTCTTTCTGTGGAACAGTGGAATACATGGCACCAGAAGTTGTTAATAGACGAGGCCATACACAGAGTGCAGACTGGTGGTCGTTTGGTGTTTTAATGGTAGGTTTCTGGTAAAAGTAAATTAGAGCAAAACTGTGCTTTGTGAGGTTTGGTGAGACAAATCAAACGTTCAACTGTAAGGTGAGCTTTAAATGAATTGTAACTACCAAGAAAAAGTCTAAATTCCATTAAATTAATAATACCACAGAGTTAGATCAAGAACATGGACTAGCTCTCATAACAACACCAACAATATGCCGTGTTTTTGTTATTGTTGAATTGAAATATTATGTATCTATTGTAGTTTGAATGTTATAGAGACTAATAGGAATACTAAAGTATACAAGAAAAATACCGTGTCTTCCAAGGCAGGGAAGAAATTTAATCCAAATCTTAAATTTGAATTTATTCCCAAGTGGAAAGAAAAAAAAAAAAGAAACAACTTTCTAATTAGTTTTTTCTGATTAAAACTTAGTGTAACAATGACAGGTGTTGCTCTCACATCAAAATAAGCTAAATGACACAGAGTTGATACAGGATATAGCTGCTCAGTTGCTTATGCTGTTTCTGCAAGGAGCTAACTTCTGTGAAGTTGACGGGTCAGGGAAAATAATGTTTGTGTCAAATACAGCTTTGGAAAAGAAAAATAGATCATGGTTGGTATTTTAGGAACACTGAATGGCTTTGAATATTTATGATCTTTGTGTGTATTTTTGACATAAAGATTAAATAATTAAATAATTGTGTTTCTTAAAGGAAATGTTTTTGTTTCTTGCTGCTTCTGCTGCATATGATTGTAACAGTACAACTAATGTGTGCGCTTTGTAGTATGAGGACTCTTGTGTCTGAAAATAAGTCGTCCTATCTATCACCTTTTAATCACCTAGAATGCTGTTGTGATCTGAAAACTGACTATGTAAAAGTAGCACCTGAGAACTAAACTCTCTCCAGACAGACAAACACCCCCATGCACACACACAATTACGCATTTTATCAATAAGAACACGGTCAATTAATCAGTGATTATAATGTAGCTGCAGAATCTTCAGCTTTGCTATAAAGCTGGAAAATACGATTTTGTGCTTATAAAGTACATATGTTAAAAATTGCTGAAAGACATTAGATGACTGGTGTAACTTTCACAGTCTAAGTGTACTGCATTTTAAACACTTTTGGCTTCTACTTTGAATACAAAAATGTGACCTTAAAAAGGAAATTCACTATATTAGTGTATAGAACACAGTGCGGTTTCTTTGTGACATATTTTCTTGCATGGTAATTTTCGTAGACCATCTGTATGTAGCCAGTCCTAAATCATTCTTAATTAGAATCTCTGTTGATTGAGAATTCTTGTGGTTGTTGGTGTAGTATAACTACACTGTACCTACGTGGAACAAAAGTTATAGGATAGAAAGGGAGACTAGAAAAAATATCTCAACAAATCATTTGGCCTCTTTTCTCCTGCTGCTACACATTAAGTATGTTTAAATGGTCCTTGACAAGTATATTCAAATTTGTCCTTTAAAACAGTGACTGTTTTAAGGGATGCCAGACATCTGAAAGCACTCATTTAAAGTTTTTGGAAGCATGCATTTGTTGAGGTACTCTCCTGCTGAAATAAAAGATATCTAGGGGAGGCCAATGTTGGCTTAAAGTACTCTTGGCTGTTGATATTCAAATACAGTATTTGGGGTAGTGGGGTTAGGGAAGGGATAAAGAGCATGTATGCTTGAACATACAAAGAAAACACAAACATACATGTTTATAAAAGTGTGTATGCTTGTAGAAAAAATAGGAGCTTGCTAAAGAAACTTTCAAGAAAGTGTGGGTGAAACATGCAGTACTACAATTTTACCTTNTTGTCAAGATATTTTTAAACTATTAATAAAGAAAAGGTAATTTTTTATATATACAGTTTTGGCTTATGCCTTTCACATCTTCATGAAAATTGTCTCAAGAAGTGTTAAAAGTTGGTCATGTTGGTCTTGTATTAAATCTAAAATGTTAAATATAAGTTTATATGTAAAAAATATTTAGGGTAAAAAGTATCTAGTAGCAGTGAAGAGTTGACAGCTTTTTTTCTCTGGATACTTTACAGTCCAATTAGAAATTTAACATTTTATTTTAATAAAAAGGGGTTTTAAAGAATGCTGTAAGTGCAACTTCAGGCTCTTGTAGATCTGAAAATGCTACAGTCACACAGTAGCCACTCAAGTTACCCATGTACATTTTTAATGCTTAGAAAGCTGAATGGTTGTATCAAAAAAGAAGGGAATAAAGGATACCTTGTGTTCAGAATAACCTGAGTTTGAATATAAGCTGTTCAGAGCTGTTTCTTTATAATTTTCTTATTTTTTTATGGCTTTAAGTGTATGCCATGAAATTTCCTTGAACTAAGTTGTTTTGCAATTAATTCTTAAGCCAAAAATAACGATTTCTGCCTCAGATTGTTGGCTGCCATGACTGGTGCCAGACTGCTTTCGCTACCAGGCTTAGATCAGATGTCCCTGCAGTATACTGCAGGCCAGCAGAAGTCCCTTCATATTTATCTATTTTTACTCAGTCACTTTCAGAACAAACCAGTGTTTTAACAGTGTCTGTTGCCTTACTGCCAGGCACTGTAGAGTGTGCATGCACGTACTGTGTAGCTCTTACGTGTTCTTTCAGGCTTTATTTCCACTGTATGCCTACAGTAACCGCTTTCCATCATGCATGTCTTTGTCAGTCAACTAACCTTTTTCCCCTTTCCAATGAAGGATATGTAAATGCCAATTTTAAAAATTTTGACCTTTTTAAATATCTCTGCATGAGGAGAAATTGTCACTAACTTTTGAAAGATTAATTCTTCCCTACCCCCGTCCTCTTGAAAGCTGCAGTTGTATAGAACAAGTCTTCCAAGAAAAAAACTTTATAGGTAGAATTGAAACACAGACCATTATAGTCTAAATTGTTCAGATAAAAGCATGTAAAGCAAGGTATCGATACAGCAAAATATTTTGCAGCTTTAAAAATGGCAAAGGCTGCTCGATGCTCATAGTAATTTAAATTGTACAATGAGAAGTTGTTTTGCACAGACTTGGTTGTTAACATATGCATGAATTTTGGAAGGTTAAGATGCTAAGTAGTTTTGTCAAAAATTAGATTTTGTCCAGGTAATGTAATTGATGAAAGTTTTACTCTATACAGTTTGAAATGCTCACTGGTACTCTACCTTTCCAAGGGAAAGACAGAAAAGAAACCATGACTATGATTCTCAAGTGAGTACACTCTTATTTATATATCTCATCAGGTATTCTACAGGGATGCCCTCCGGGCTGCAATATCTAATTTCTACTCTTCCCTCATTTCCAAAGGTACTGGTAAATCCTCACTCCCTATTCCATACTTTTAATTCCCTTTGCTGCCTATCTAATTTGCCTTTCTATTCCTCTCCCATACCAGGTACAAAAAATTTCATAGCAGCTCTTTAACCTGTAATAATAACTTCTCCAACCATATGATCTTCCCCATCTTATTTCCATAATATTTTTTAACTTTCTTACCCTTTTGGATAACCTGTGCATTTTTCCTTGGTCTTTTTTGTTTTAGGCTTTTTTTGTTGGATTGTTTGGTGGTATGGGGTTGGGTTTTTTTTTTGAGAAAGTATCTCCTTATCTCCTGTCTTACCAGCTCCTCACCCCACTTCTTTAATATTACTGATGCTGCCAACAACTCGCTTCCCTAGTATTTCCCTTATTTGCTAAAGCGCATCTTCCCTCCTGTACTCTCCTGTGACTTGCCCAAGCTCTGATTTTCTCCTTTGCTATTCCCAGTATAGGTTTTGTATTAGCTATATTGTGGAAATTGCTTTCCTTCATGCAGTTAACATTCTTGGTTTTGCTAATGAAGGCCTGCTTCTTTTCCTTGCTGATCCCCTACATTTTCTCTGAACTAATAAAACCTATGGCATAATTGTCCCACTTTTGGGACTGTAGCCTAATGCTGTGCAGACAGTTCTGTTTCCTTATGTCATAGTTTCACTTCTCTGTTTCCAGCCCTATTTTACTAACACCATGGGGGTTTTTCCCATGGAAGCTCATAAGACTATTTTAATTTTCTCATTTGTTTTCTGCTTCATTATCATTGTTCTTAGTCCTGTTACCACTTGTCTGCCTGTATATTGAAGTCAGGGTTTCTTTTGCACAGTAAATACATTAAATTCATTTTTTCTAAGTTATTTGAATGTGAAAACCACTAGAAAAAATACACTCATTCTTTTCCTTGGGTTTGTTTTTTTTTTTCCCCTTTCATAATGCATACATGTTATGATACTCCTTGCCTTGGTTTTCCTCCTCATCTTATATGTGCAAATGTATTTAGTGGTGCTAATTTCCGCTGCTGCCTCAAGACCATGCCAGTTCAAATCTTCCTGTTTTGATTACTGAATGTCTTTAACAAAGAGATTCTATCTATTCACAGCAAGCTCACTCCTGAGCCCCTCCTATTTACAAGAAGCTAGTCTGAGATAGTTCTGCTGCACTCACTTATTTCGGGAGCTACGTGGGGGTTTTTTTCTATCCATGTCTCTCGAGTCACATCTTTACTTGTCTCTGCCCGCCATGTGACTCCACTCTGTTCCTCAACAGTCTTTCCACTGTTGCTACAAAAATCTTCTGTATTCAGCTGCCATGTAGAATATCCTCCATGCATCTCCCCAGTTAATTGACATTCGTAATTACTTGCAGATTTCATCTGAGCATGTATCTCTTAATTCCTTTTCCAACTTTTCTCACTTTCTAGTCCTTTTAACTGTTACTAGTTTCAGAAAGCTGCACAAAAAATGTAGCACGAAGTAAAGAATGTTTACTTCTCCTTTAATGTTCTGCGTGCTTATTATTATTACATACATATTATTATTACATACATATCAATATATTTTGCTGTTGGTAATATGAACAGCTGAAAACCAGAAGATATTTTAAAGTCTTTTCTAATAAGCTCACTTTTTTTTTGTCTGGCCCCCTAAGAATGGCAGTATGTTTTCTTTTTATTTTCTGTATACTAGTAAATGTACTATATTTCTCCTTAAATTTCTCTTAAAACTGTTTAAAATGGACAGGTGTGCATACAAATTCATATTTTCATAGTGTATCTTTTAAGATGTATTGCTTTTCTTACCTCCTGTTCCTGAAAGTTGACAGAAAGCGTATTCTGCTTACAACACCTGTTTTCCTGGGCTCTTTGTTTCTCATAAAGTTACCAAGACAAGTTTTTGTTTATTCTTGTGTGTTTTATGTAAAACTGAGAAACTCTGCAATTGGAAGAAATCACAGATTGCAGTAATAAAGTTAACTTTTTAAAGCCTTTTTCTCCTTTACTGAAGAGGTATACCTTCATAGAAAATTTTCTCTTTATCCATCAGGAATTTCAGAAAAAAATTGCTGTCACTCATGTAGTTGTATGACCCAGGAACTCTGAGGACCTGGTGATCACTTTTTCTTCTGCTGTGTCATGTGCCCAGTAAAGGGGTTTGTGAAAGGTTCATGATGGAAAGGAAATAAAGACAATCCTAGTCTCTGTGGTTTGCACAAGGCCTTCACTTCATGGTCTGCAGTACATACCAGTATTCTAGAATTTCTTCACGTTTTCTGTTTATTAAGTCACTTCCCTGCGAGATTAATTGCAGTTATGGTTTTGTCCTGGGTTTAGATGTTTCTAAGCAGTTGACCTCTCACGCTGAAGTTCCAGGGCTGTATCCTACTGTTGGAGCTGCTTTGGATTATAATTTGAGAAGGATTTCCACCCACTTCAGCACAGCCCTATTGTGTAGTTGTCTGTCCTCTCTCCTTCAGCAGCACTGTAAATGGGACTATTGTGCTTGTGCAGAAAATGTGTTCCTGGCTTCCCCCGTGCAGTGTAACTCCCTGAAACTTTGCTGTGAGCAGAAATGACAACATGCAATTAAATCCCTGCATATAAAGTGCCTGAGTAAGAATTCAGCTGCTGGAGATGCACGGCAATCAGGAAGCATTGGAGGGCCTACTGCCCATTACGCCACTCAATTGGTGGTTTTGATCTACCTGTAGTATGTTACTGAAGAGCCCAAAGAAGGCTCTCACCCAATGCTTCTTTAATGCAGAAAGGAATGGACATGTAAGAATACCTGGATAACTAGGCAAGAAAGCTGTAGTGGGACTTCTTACAGAGACACATAGTGATGGGACAAGGGGTAATGGCTTTCAGAGGAAGAAGGGTAGATTAAGAGTAGATATAGGAACAAAGTCTTCACTGTGAGGGCGGTGAGGTTCTGGAACAGGTTGCTGTGATGAATTTGGCCTGGCTTGAGGCCAGGTGCCCCCAAAAGCTGGGCTATTACTCCCCCTCCTCAACTGGACCAGGGAGAGAAAATGTAACAAAAGGCTCGTGGGTCAAGATAAGGGCAAGGAGAGATCACTCACCAGTTACTGTCACAGGCAAAACAGACTTGACTTTAAAAACTTGATCTATACCAAACAAATTAGAATAATGAGAAAGGCAAGCCAGTCCAAAACTCCTTCACTCCCCGCTTTTCCCTTCTTCCCAGGCTCAAGTTTACTCCCAAATTCTGTCTTGCCCTCAGTAGCACAGGGAGAAGGGCAATGGGGGTAACGGTCAGTTCATCGTGCACTGTTTCTGCTGCTCTTTCCTCCTGAGGGGAAGGAAGGATTCCTCGCATTCTTCCCCTGCTCCAGCTTGGGGTTCCTCCCGAATCCTGCCTGCAAACCTATTTCAGTGTGGGCTCCTCTGTCCAAGGGACCACAGGTCCTGCCAGGAGCTTGCTCTAGTGAGGGCTTCCTGTGGGATCACAGCCTCCTTCAGCTACTTCCACCTGCACCAGTGTGTGGCCCTCCAGGGGCTGCAGGTGGATATCTGCTCCACCATCAATGTCCACGGGCTGCAGGGGGACATCCTGCCTCACCATGGTTGGCTGCAGGGGAATCTCTGCTCCAGCATCTGGAGCACCTCCTGTCCCTGCTTCTTCACTGACTTTGGTGTCTGAAAAGTTTCTTACATCTTCTCAGTCCTCAGTCTGGCTGTAAAAGCTGGTACTAGTTTTTCTCATCCTCCTTAAATATGTTATCCCAGAGGCACTACCACTATTGCTGATTGGCTTGGTGTTGGCCAGTGGTAGGCCTGTCTTGGAGCCAGATGACATTTCCTCTATTAGACATGGGGGAAGCTTCCAGCAGCTTCTTGCAGAAACCACCCCTGTAGCCTCTCTGCTACCAAAACCTTGCCATGCAAACCCAATACAGTTGCCCAGAGAAGCTGTGGCTGCCCCCTCCCTGGCAGTGTCCAAGGCCAGGCTGGATGGGGCTTTGGACAGCCTGGTCTGGTGGAGGGTGTCCCTGCCCGTTGGCAGGGGGGTTGGAACAAGATGGTGTTTAAGGCCTATTCCAACCCAAACCAGTCTGGGATTCTATAAATCAAATCTTCTGCTTGAAATACAGAAAGCTTGTGTCGTGGATTGTTACAGAAAAATAAAAGCTACAGCCTAGCAAGTGATGGAAAAAAGACAATTATATCCATCTGTACCATTATCATGGTCATAAGAAAAAGTGAAACCTATTAATAGTGGGAGGATGAAAGCTCTACATTAAATGGGGAGGAAAAAATTATGGTAAAGGATTACCAAAAATTGAAGTGCAGAACTACAAAAACATAAGTCTAACAATTCAAAACTGGCAAGTTGGAAAAGAATATGCAGGAGGCGGGGAGGAAAAGAAAGAAAGAAAAAGAGAAAGATAACTTTTTTTTTTAATGCTATCTTCTAGATTAAGTTTCCTGTTGTTTTGCTTTGGTGTTCTTTGTATATGATACTGTGGGTTTTTTACCCCTTCTGAATTGTTTTTTGCTATCAGAACGGATTTTCTTGTTTCATGTAATTTGGTAATAACTGAACTTAAAAGTGGATGCAAACATATTACAAAAAGTTACAAGCTTGTAAACTGTTATCATATCACTATTTTCTCCTTTTTTACCACCTCTTCCTCTAGTTAAGTTCCTGAGTCATTACTGAAAGT
The DNA here is from genome assembly GCA_013400835.1 of Zapornia atra. Taxonomy (NCBI): domain Eukaryota; kingdom Metazoa; phylum Chordata; class Aves; order Gruiformes; family Rallidae; genus Zapornia; species Zapornia atra. The sequence goes on along the minus strand of VZTU01019521.1, from coordinate 11,729 downwards.
GATACTACTCAAAATGGGGGAGGGGGGGGAATAAATTAGTTTTACATGACTGACAGCACTTTTTCTCTGTTTCTGATGTCTGAAGGCAATTTCTCAGTGTCACTATTTTGTTTAATATGGTTTTGTTGAATGGCAAAGGACAAGGAGAATGCAGAGTTTATTCTCACCTAAATACGTTTGTATGCTATTAATTATTTTTGTTCTATAGGGCCAAACTTGGAATGCCCCAGTTCTTGAGTCCTGAAGCACAGAGTCTTCTGCGAATGCTCTTCAAAAGAAACCCAGCAAACAGATTAGGTAAAGTGCTTTAGAGAATATTTTCAATTCTATCATAATATTGATAAAATAAAAATGATCCCTAAACTGACTAAATTAGCTTACAGTTTCTTGTGTAAAATAGGCTTTGAAATAACATATTTTATCTGTTTGCTCTTGTAATGATTGACAAAGTATCATTTCTGCTATTCAGACATCTAAAAAGAAGGTAGAAGTAGTAAGAAATATAATTTTGCTAGTCTTTCCTTTGACCAAGAAGAAAATAATTCACAGGCATTTTACTTCCTTATAAAAGGAGCAGGTCCAGATGGAGTTGAAGAAATTAAGAGGCACGCATTCTTTTCCAAAATAGATTGGAATGTGAGTATTTAATTCAAAGTTAATTCAGTGAATCCTCTAGTTAAATGTTTGGTGGTGTCTTATAACTTTTAAATTCACTCTGGCCTATGCCTTCTCTTCAGAAATTATACAGGAGAGAAATTCATCCTCCTTTTAAACCTGCAACGGGCAGACCTGAGGATACGTTTTATTTTGACCCTGAATTTACAGCAAAAACTCCAAAAGGTAAAAAGAGAAGAATTAAACAGTTTATACATATAAAGAAATCAGAAACATTGTTGCTTATCAGTTTATGCAAAGTCTCCTGTTCTTCCAGGTGTTGCTGGGCTAAATGAATGCTCACAGACAGTAATCCATTGGTCATGAAAGGTTTCGTGATCTTTGTTGAAATATATCACAAGTGACAACTGAGTTGTCCTATGTTAAAAATAATCCTCACCAACAAAACATATGCATAAGTTCAATTTTGCTTAAGTGAGGTTTTTTTATTCAAAAAGGTTACCCATGTCTGTGTCCTTTTAAAGGCTATATTCTATGGCTTTTAATTCATGATGGTGACAGTTCAGTAATTATTTGTATTTTGGTCCTCAGAAACACTTCCTACAAATTCCAGTTTCTGTGTACTTCATAGAAAAAAATCTCTAGCTTACTCTTCAGAGTAGACTTAATCTCATCTCTACATTTTAAAAGCTGTTTGTAAGTAGCCAATGTATTTAAATTTCAGATTCACCTGGTATCCCACCTAGTGCTAATGCACATCAGCTTTTTCGGGGATTTAGTTTTGTAGCTATTGCATCAGATGATGAAAGCCAAGCAATGCAGACAGTTGGAGTGCACTCAATTGTCCAGGTGAGTACATCTGCTTAAAAAATAAAGTCAATAAAACAATATTGCTGTTTCTAGGTGGATAGTTTCGATCATCACAGAGTAAAGTACCATGATAAAGTCATCATCAGCTTTATAGAAGAAAAATAAAGACCAGATTATTTTATCCAAACAAAATTTCTGCAGGTGCAAGACCTGTTTAATTACTGAGCAGCCAAGAGTTTGAGTAGGCTTCCTCAGCCCTTTTATGATCTGTACTGTAATAACTGTTTAATATCACAGAAGGGTAGGGAATGGAAAGGACCCCTGGAGATCTGGTCCAACAACCCTGCTAAAGCAGGTTCACCTAGGGGAGCTTGCACAGGACTACATCCAGGTGAATTTTTAATATCTCCAGAGAAGGAGACCCCACAGCCTCTCTGGGCAGCCTGTTCCAGTGATTTGTCACCCTCACAGTGAAGAAGTTTTTCCTTATGTTCAGATGGAACTTCCTGTGTTTCAGTTTGTGCCCACTGCCCCTTCTGTCACTGAGCACAACTGAAAAAAATCTGGCCTCATCTTTCTGACACCCACCCTTTAGATATTTATAAGCATTGATACAATCCTCTCTGTCTTCTCCAGTTCTCTCAGCATCTCCTCTTAAGAGAGATGCTTCAGTCCCCTAATGATCTTTGTAGCTCTTTGCTGGACTCTCTCCCATAGTTCCTTGTTTGTCTTGAACTGGGGAGCCCAGCCCTGGACACGGTCCTCCAGATGTGGTATCACCAGGGAAGAGTAGAGGGGGAGGAGAAATTCCCTTGACCTGCTGGTCACACTTTTCTCCGTGCACCCCAGGATACCAGTGGCCTTCTTGGCCACAAGGGCACATTGCTGGCTCATAGAGAGCTTGTTGTCTACCAGGATACCCAGGTCTTTCCTTGCAGCACTGCTTCCCAGCATGTGTCAGCCCTTAACCTGTAGTAGTGCATGGGGTTATTCTTTCCTAGGTGCAGGACCCTAGACCTGCCTTTGCTGAATTTCATTTGATTCCTCTCTGCCTAATTCTCCAGACTCTCCAGGTCTCACTGAACAGCCATCTGATCTATCAGCCACTCCTCCCAGTTTAGTATCATCAGTAAACATGCTGAGAGTACACTGTTCCCTTGTCTTGATGAATATGTTGAATAAGACCAGACCAAGTACTGACCTAGAGGCACTGCCACTACTGCTGATTGGCTTGGTGTTGGCCAGTGGTAGGTCTGTCTTGGAGCCAGATGGCATTTCCTCTATTAGACATGGGAGAAGCCACCCCTGTAGCCTCTCTGCTACCAAAACCTTGCCATGCAAACCCAATACAGTTGCCCAGAGAAGCTGTGGCTGCCCCCTCCCTGGCAGTGTCCAAGGCCAGGTTGGATGGGGCTTTGGGCAACCTGGTCTAGTGGAGGGTGTCCCTGCCCATGGCAGGGGGTTGGAACTAGATGGTCTTTAAGGTCTGTTCCAACCCAAACCAGTCTGGGATTCTATAGTTTGATCATGTTCCTGTGTTCTTCCTAAATGGCCAGTCCCTTTTTCCACGTTCTCTAAGTTTTCTTCTTCCCTTTGAATTTTTCCAGCAAATATCAGGGTGGTGGAAGTCCCCCAGGAGAACCAGGACCTCTGATCATGAGGCTACTTCCAGCTGTCAGTAGAAGGCCTCATCAACTTACTGATCAGATAGCCTGTAGTAAACACCCACAGCAGTGTCACCCATATTAGCCTGCCTCCTACTTCTTACCCATAAACTCTCACCTCATTCTTCATCCATGCCTGGGCAGAGCTCAATGCATTCCAGTTGCTGTATTACATAAAGAGCCACTCCACTGCCTTGCCTAAAAAAGTACGTAGCCATCTGCAGTGGCATTCCAGCCATCTGGCCTGTCCCACCACATCTCTGTAACCCTAATGAGATCGCAGCCCTACGACTGCACACAGGTCTCTAGCAATTCCTCTTTATCCAGCCAGAATTAGAAGGTGAAGTGGAGTTACAGACATTTCCTTTGGTTTTATCTTTTTCCCCCCCCCAATGTATGAAAATGTCAGTTGATCTGAACAGTGCAGTAGGAGGCACTGGAGTATGAATGTCAATTCTGCCTGCATATTTTGGACTGCTGTGTGGTTGGAAATCCATGCCCCAGGACGTGTCCCATCCCTCCTGAGCCACTTCAAGTTGATGTGGTATTTTGTGACCACTTTCAGCGTAACATACAAGTCAACACTACAGTACACACACGAGCTTTGCCTTCCTAGCAGTATTACAATGACTCCACTGCAGTCTCCCACATTAACAATCCCAAGCTTGTCACTTTTAATAGCTATTCATATATAAGCTATCCTGACAGTACAGCTTATTTTGGGACCAAAAACCCCATTGCTTAGGTGTGATTTTTGTGAGACGAGAAAAATGAACCTCATGTTAAATGGGGGAGAGGGCTTCTTGAGATCATTCTTAAAAGCGTGCTTCAGCACCAGAGAGTTTGCAGCCAGAAGGGGGGAAAAAAAGCAGATGTGTGTACTGGAAAGAAAACTGTAAAACCTCAGCAAAAAGTGTATTTCTCCCTCCTCTTTCTGCTTTTAATAATTCAAATTACTGAGGAGGACTTGAGTCGTGAAAAAACAACTGGTGCTCGTGTTGAAAACTGCTTATTGTTATATAGGTAGCAGTAAAAAGGTGGCTGTATGATTTGGTTTGTTTGTATCTTTGCTGCAAGGATATTTTGCAAATGTCTGAGAATTTCTAAAAAAAAGTTATTCAGAAAATTAATAATTCTTCTATTTCTGTGATTGCCTTATGTCTAGAATAGTTGTAACATGCTTGTTTGTATGAATTACCTGATCCATGTGTAATATACCATTAAATTTCAAGGGAGTTTAGATCCTTTTTTATTCTAAAGAAGCTGCCTGATTTGGTAAATACGTCAGAATGACTTCTGGTCCTGAAATCTTGCTAAAAGTTTCTTCAGGCTTTACTGTACTCCTTCTTTCCCACGTAGTTCTGTGGACGAAATTCTTTCTCTTTGTATATGGTTTCCTTCTCTTGTAAAAGTCTGGTTCTCTGCCACCTTTCCTCTGTGTCCCTCAACCACTTCCTCACTCCTGTTTCCTCTTTCTGTACTGCAGCATACCCAGATGGTTTCCTGCAAATGCTTTGCATCCTTTGCACAGCCTCCTTATAGTAGAACACCATTTCCTTCCCTTGCAAGGGTGAACACTTGTCCTTCTTTCAGCTTTTTATTTCTGTGAAAGGCTTACTGACTGCCAGTCCCTGGAACTTCCAGTTCATCTGATTCTTTTCAGTTTGTCTGAATTTTCCAGCTGGCATTCATCTATTCAGACAACAGGAACAGTGATGCCGTTAGTTTATTGTGTAGTCTTCTGATCATTTTTGGTTTGGAGATTCTGTCTTTAAATTCATACATCAGTAATCAGAAACTCAATACAATGTGCAGTCATTACAATGTGTCTGTTATATAATTTACCTCATACTAATAATCAAACAGAAGGTTGTGATATTTAGGCCACTTTGACCTAGGAATTTAAAAAATTATTCTTAATATAAAGGTCAGTTATATATTTGGAATATTCATTAATTGATAATGTTATTTTGGTAGCAGTTGCACAGGAACAGCATTCAGTTTACCGATGGATATGAAGTAAAGGAAGATATCGGAGTTGGGTCTTACTCTATCTGCAAGAGATGTATTCATAAAGCTTCAAACATGGAATATGCTGTAAAGGTAATTACTTTGTTATAAAACACACCCACTCTTTTCAGGTTTTAGCATCGTAGGCATTGGGCATCGTGAATTTATTTGCCATAGAGACTGTAACAAATTAAGATAATTTTAGATATAAATGTGAACTATACTAATCAACCAAATACAATATTTAGTGGCAAATATTCATACAGAATTGCTATGGGTGCTGTTCTCTATATGCTGGTTTGGGTGGTGAAAAGCAATCTACAATCTTTGAAACACCTATGTAATTACAGTAAAGCTGATAGACGTTACGTGACTGCTTCTAGAAGGAAATGCACTATGAAAAGCTTGTATGACCTTCTGTTACTCTTTAAAAATATGATTGATTACTTTGATTTAAACATAGCTGTGATATAACGGAGGGGAGGTGCTTCCAAAGTAGTTTCATAAATTATTAGCTGTCTAGGAGTTTATAACAGTGTTTAAGTCCAGTATACCTTCCAGAATAAACTTCAGCTATTTGTCTTAGCTTGCTGGTTTTCCACAAGCTTTCTAATGTTGTTTGCATGTTATTCATTGGGCTTTCTAGCACTTCTTTGAAGGTGTTAAATTCTTAGTTGAAATCGGCAGAATTCCCAGGAGTGGAATGATAAGTGTATCTTTTTATCTTTCTGTGTAACACTGTGAGCTGAATGGTTACTAGGAAAGCAGGACTATAGATTAGCAGATGTTTAAATAAAAAAAAAAAAACCAGTTAAATCCTGTAGTGTGAGGCAGTTCTCTGTTTGAATTGTTGAACAGTTTACTGCTCAAATATGAGAAATGCAGAAGCACATTATGTTTTGCTGTATCCTTGTACATGGATTGTCTGCTGGAAACCCTCCAGTTTCAGCTTGCTAGTTACATACTTGTCATTATTCTGGTTCTGGCCAGGAACAGATCTGACTTTGATGCTTGCAGTTTGAAGTAACTTCTTCAAACTGGAAGAAAGGACTGGCATAGCTGTTAATTCTCTAATCTGTAACATTTAATGTGAGGGCTACCTCATTTTTCTGCTGCCTCTGTTGTGGCTTCTTTCTTCCTCAAGGAATCATGAAAAAAAAGTAAGAAGATCAGTGTCCAGTGTGTTAGGGTGGTGCTGGTAGCAGTAAGGGCTTTACGCTGTCAAGAGGAAGAAGGGACAAGACAGAAATGGAGAAAACATTAGAGAAAATTCTGAAGTTCAGCAGATGAGGGGAAAAAAAGGAAAAGAATAAAAATACATTTTAAGTAGGGCAAAATAACGTTTTGCTTGTTTGCACAGGGAGAACTTCAGAGTCTGACAGCAAGCCTCCAGAGATTCAAATGAACTTTCGTAATGGAATGGTTGTCTGAATTAACTCTTGAGGAATTTTTCCTTTTTCTTATTTTTTATTCCCTTACTCTCTTGTTTTGTCTTTTACTGCACTAAATATTTGTTTGAGGTTAGCTTTGTGAAAATCAGTTCATTAGCATCGTCAAACCAGGATCTCGTGTCAAATTAGGAACTTCCTATTTTATTAAATGGTGGGTGACAGAAGTTTTATCCACTAAACAGCCTTGCATTATTTATCACAGCCTGAGGGATCAGATCACTTATCCTCCAACATTGTTTTCAACTGAGTGGTTTTTTCCCATGTTTTTCCAATGTTTTTTGCTGTGCCTTGCTGTTCCAATTTAGCTTGTGTTGGTTACAATTCACGCTCTTTACTGAACAACAATAAATAGTGCATATCTTTTATGCTAGTAAGCACACTAAAGTGCTACACCATATAGTGTTCACAAAAAGAATTATGCCTATGTATCTATTTGCTCTTATAGATCATTGACAAAAGTAAAAGAGACCCAACAGAGGAGATTGAAATCCTACTGCGCTATGGACAGCATCCAAATATTATCACCCTAAAAGATGTAAGTAGTGTGTTAGACATCCTTCAGTGTATTAGGCTTGCACATCAATTTCTCATTTGACAGATGGCAAACTACATGTTTAAGTTATGTTACTGTTTCTCAATATTTAAAAATAAACTAATGCCCCAGTGCAATTTATTCAACAGTATCTTTTTTTTTTTTTTTTTACTGAGGTGTCTCATTGGCATCTTTTAAAGATGCTCATACTTTGGTAAAGCGGAATCTTACACAGTCAAATAATTAATCTTTCATAAACCCTAGCACAGGAATCATTCATTTAACATTGGTTGTATTTTTAAAGGAACAAACAAGTTTTTTGGTTGCTTGGTTAACTTTGAATCTACTTCTGTTTACATTAGTCAAAAGCAATTTTAAAGCACATTATTATGTAATTGCAGAGGACCCACTGTTTGAGGTAGCACAGCACCCAAAGTAATTTGCCTGGCCAGTAGTGAGTGTTACTCAGTAGTGGACAAAATCTTTTCATATCCACAGTCATCACTTTTCTTAGTGTCTTTGTATGTAAGATTAGCTATTTTTAATATTATTATTTGCTCTGACCATAAAAAGCAACGAAAACCATAAATTGGGAGGGGAAGGTTTTTCATAGTAAACAGAAGATTCTGATGATCTAACAGAAAAAGAAAAATGGCTTTGTCTCCTTGATTATGCATTAGAGGATTAAAAATTAATGACTTAGTCTGCAAGAAAGTATTCTGGTACCCAAAGTCAAACCTCAAGTGAAACAGCTAACCATTTCCAGGAAGCTGAGCTCAGCTGAAGGGGCACTCTCAGACATTTTGAAGTTGTTAAAACAGTAGCTCGTAAATACTGTGGAGCTGAGTACTAGAGAACTCTGCCTAAATGCCTTCTCTTACTATAATCACTTCACTCTATCGATATCATGTAGTTTGGCCCTTTCTTGGGAGAACACAGGAAATCAGATGTACAAGGGAGCTCACCATAGACCTTACCTTCCAGCAAGCTAGCTACCATAAATACAGCCCCAATTTATGTTTGTTCTGCTTCATGTGGTTGGACAATAAAGCTACCTGAAAGCAATTGTGGTAACATAGAACCTGCCCCTGCATTCAGGTTGCTTTCAGTGCTGTGTGCTAGGTTTATGTGTTACTTGAATTCATAATAGAGGTAATGTTACTTAGGCAGAAAAAGAAACATAGGGAATGTGAGCACATACCTAAACTTAAGCACTATGAATATTTTTCACTGAGAGCACAGAAACCCAGGCAGCCTTTTAAAAGTTGCAGCATGCACTGAATCATTCTGCCTTGTCATTAATTCATCATCAGTCATCTTCCAGTAGGAGCCATCTTTCATTCACACCAACAGTAATACACAAATAGCAAAAGGAGACTACAAAAAATTTTTAAAAAGAAAAAGCCTTAAGTCCACAGAGGAAGAAAAGACAGGAAACTGTAATCCTTGCTTATTTCTACTTCAGATCAATTTCTCAAGCTCAGTTTATGGAAGTGTAAGGGAAGAGATATTGGATTCATATGTGTTAGAAACTTGTATGATATCCACTACTGTAAAAAATTAACATTGTGTTAAGTTTTCATTCTCCTAAAATAGATGCTGATGACTTGTATATCCCTCAATATAGTGGTGTGCTACTACAGCTTTCAAAAGAAAGGATGAGTACTTGGCCTTCAGATCTCAAACTCATCAACAGTTCCATGAATTTTTATACAAATAAAACTCAGTGTTGATTTGATTCAATTTTTAATTCAGTCCTACACTAAAATTTAAATGTTTCTAAAATGTTTCAGCATTTAAGTGCATGTCTTTGGAAATCACTATTCTGCAAAAAATAAGTTCTTCCTTTTAATGTATCTCAAGAATAAATGCAGTCATATTTGAATTAAGCTTAGGATGGAATTTTTCATTTTTGCTCAGCCTTTTTATGTATTTTAATTCTGAAGATGTTTGGATTGAAACAATGGATATTCAAAAGACCAAATTCTTACTGCAACGTACAGCCCTCTGGGGTTTTTCCTTCTGATTGTTATCACTGGTCTTTTTCAGTACCACAGTATATAAACAAAAGGAGCTATATTGTGCTAAATCAGATGTCCTTCTTATCCAGTGGCCATTAGTGGATGTGTAGGAAACAGTGTAATAAATAAGCACATAGCTTCCAACAAACCATTACCTAGAAACTTCCTGTACCAGAACATTATATATATATATAAATATATTTATTTTACCCTTTTTTATCTATTAGTTACTGTTCTGTATCAGAACTTCTATCCTCATTTGAGTTATTTAAAGCCTTGGCTGAAGAATGCTTTTAGAAATATGAAACTGTATATGCAGTCTCCCTGTGCAAGTGCTTGCTTACGCTTCAAAAGAGACTCCTAATACATATGTGAGATCCTGTTTCACTTTGCCAAAAACCACGCCCTCTTTCTCCATTACATTATATTTTGTTGGTGTGCCTGCATCTGTTTCTCACTACAGCTTCTTCCCATTGGCCTGGTAGAGAAGCCACACTGATTGATCTTTGGCATGTGCCAGGAGGTCGTTTGAGAAATTGGTATTGCATTTATGAGCTCAGTGTAAGACTGTGCACCTAACTGTGAGGGAAACTTCAGGAGTACTTATTCAGTGCAAACAACTAAATTGATAAAGACCAGAAGAGGAAAATGGGATGAAGGGGAATGGTTTGTTTGGGGTGGGGGTTTCAGCTGAGTTGGTTGGTTGGGTTGGTTTTGGCAGGCAGATAGGACCAGCGAGGCGTAGCAAATAAAATAGTAACCAAATGCAAATTTGGCTTGAGTGCCCCCTGCAGTACTGAGATGTGTGTGCGTTGTGATGTCAAATGAAATAAGCTTGTGCTCTCCTGTTATACCAGGATTAGAGGGAGCATGCCTATTAAAAAAATCTAAAGTGTCAGTTTTGTATCTAGAATTGTATAGTTCTGGGTTTTGTGTAATGTTTAAAGTCTTAATTATGACTCATATCTCAAGGGGGAAAATTGCTATTAAATGAAAACACAGAAGCCCATCATGTCTTCCTCTCCTTAAGATCATAAGCTTGTAAATCCTGCAAAATTACTTGTTAAACACTCCTCCTCTGATCTTTATTTCTGTTTGTTTTTTGTTTGGGGTGGATTTTTTGGGGTGGGTTTTTTTGTAAGAACATAAGTCCTTTTAGTATAATTAAAAGCACAAACATTTCTGTGTAGAATTAAGGCAAGGAAATTAGGTGTGTTTTTTTTTTAATTTAGCTGGTAGCTATTCCTAAATTTATTTTACTACATCTTGGATAATTTTCCACTTAAACACAGACTGGTTTTTATTTCATATGTATTACTGAAGGCAACAATTCCAACATCACCATAAAAAAAACGTTGTAATAATAATAATAGGGAACAGAATCAGTAAAAGGTTTCACTAAAGCAGGAATCACATTCTGTATTAAGTTAAAACCCCAAGAAAGCACCACTGAAATTGTGCTTTGAAGTATACCTTAAACCGTGTTGTAGTATAGTTCAGTCTGTAGTGCCCCCTGGTGATAATATAAATTATTCTCATCTATTGTTTCCCTAGATGGTAAAAGCAATGCAAAATTTAAGCCATTTTTCCTAACTAGAAGGGCTAAAATATGTGTATTTTATTAATTTTATACTAGGATTTATATGTGGAGTTGTAGGGTTTTAGCATAGCAGCTTTGCATGCATTAACTTCACTGTTCACGGAGACTATTTGAGGTGAACTTAGATTGCTTTTTTCTTTTTCTCTTTTTTTTGGTCTGACTGTTCAGTTGGAGTGATCTCTGCTCATAATTTGTGTCTAGAATTAGCTCTGGCTTTGCTTTAATTAGGCTAATTTCCATGTAGTACTACTTCTTGATTTCTCCCGTGTCTCATTCGTTTCAGTAAAAATATGTAGGGAAAACTACATGTTATTCATCCTTTCCTGTCTAAACATTTACATGCCAGTATTTTTATGTTCCTTCATTATGGTACTGCCTTCTCATAAACTTTTTTGTGGTTTTTTGGGGTGGTTTTTTTGAAGATAAACAATGTTTGGTTACTGTGTGGGGTGAGAAATAAGGGAAAGATAATTGAAGAAAACAGCTTGCGGATGCACCTGCACGATCTCTGTGCATTTTGCAGGAAGATAGCAGAGGACAAATATTTTGAAGTTTAAATCTTTATGTACTTCTTGCAGGTGTACGATGATGGAAAATATGTGTATGTAGTAACAGAACTTATGAAAGGAGGAGAGCTGCTGGATAAAATCCTTAGGCAAAAATTTTTCTCAGAACGAGAAGCTAGTGCTGTTCTGTTCACAATCACAAAAACAGTTGAATATCTCCATGCACAAGGGGTAAGTTTTCATCTCAGACAAAATGCTTATATATATGTTCATATTTTCTTTCAGAGGTGAAAAACTCATGTCTTGGTGTGTTGGTTTGTGTGGTAATTAAGTAAATTTTGGTAAATAATCACAATGCAGCAGGAATTTGTGTTGAAATCAAAACATTCCTCATTGGCTGTGTAGATGTCCAGATAAAGGTGGTGATGTGTTTCTCTTGTCCTGCATGTGCTGTCAGCAGTTCCATGGAATATGCAGATGGCTAATAGACAGGATATGGAAGGAAGTAAGCCAGGAAGAG
>VZTU01019520.1:249334-274596 GCA_013400835.1 Zapornia atra | reverse complement strand
GCAAATTTGCTGACAACACAAAAACAGGAGGGATGGCTGACCAATGTAGGTGAGAGGGACCTGAGGGTCCAACAGGACGGACAGCAGGATGACCATGAGCCAGCAATGTGCCCTCGTGGCTGAAAAGGACAATGGCATCCTGTATTAGTAGTAGCATCTAGTAGGTCCTTCTCCCCCCTCTACTCTGTCCTGGTGAGAGCACACCTGGAATATTGTGTCCAGTTCTGGGCCTCTCAGTTCAAGAAGGACATAGAACTCCTTAAAAGAGTCCAGCACAGGGCCACCAAGATGATTAAGGGGGTGGAACACTTTCCTCATGAGGAAGGGCTGAGGGATCTGGGCCTCTTTACCTTGGAGGAGACTGAGGGGTGACCTTATGAACGTTTATAAATATGAAAAGGGTGAGTGTCAGGAGGAGAGAGCCAGGCTCTTCTCAGTGATGGCCAGTGACAAGGGGCAATGGGTGCAAACTGGAGCATAGGAAGTTCCATGTGAATATAAGGAGAAACTTTTTCACTGTGAGGGTGACAGAGCACTGGAACAGGCTGCCCGGAGAGGCTGTGGAGTCTCCTTCTCTGGAGACATTCAAACCCTCCCTGGATGCATTCCTGTGTGATTGAGTCTACGTGATCCTGCTCTGGCAGGGGGGTTGGACTAGCTGATCTTTCAAGGTCCCTTCCAACTCCTAAAGTTCTGTGATTCTGTGATTATAGGTCTTACAGAACAAGCAATGTTCTTGTACCTTCCTTACTTGTGCCCTGTAGCTACATTTCTAAAGGTCTGAGTTACTAGGTGGTGGAGAAGCAGGTTTCATGGTACCACTGCAATCTGTGCACTTTGCTGCAGAGTGAGAACTTGGGGTGTGTATCCAGGAGAGGGTCAGCTGTAGAACCAGATAAGCAGTGTACATGTCTGAGCTCAGATAAGGTATGTTTGCTATTGCAGCTCCCATTTGGCTGGGTAGGATTGATCAATGCATTTTGCTGGCATAGCCATTCCTTCAGTTGTCTGGGATTGTCATGTCATGATCTTGAGATGCTGTAGTTACTCAGAAAGGAGAGCTATTCATTTCATAACCTAAAAATAAATAAAAGCCATTTCAGACTAATAAAAACCACAACCCCCAGGATATGCTCAAATGTCATAAAGTGGTGGTATATGACAAAGACTGACCCTTTTTACATTTGCAGGATGTATTCAGGAAAGGTCTTATCAGTGCCAATCAAACTCAGACAAAGCCCTATCAATTTGTACTGATGAGCTGCTGTTTATATTTATATGGCATCCCTTGCTCCTAAATGAGCGGAAGGAATTTATATATTGCCTTGAGGACACAATGCAAATATTTGCTTTTCTGTTGCCCTTTCCAAGTCGAGCACAACACCAACAGAACAGTTAATCATAAAATGTACTAATGGGGGGTTGTGTCCAGAGAAGGCGGCTCCTGTTCCCTGGCATTCTCCTCACTCAACATCCTGAGGGTCAAAATATTAGGTACTTTCCCACAGAAGAATCACTTGTTCTGAATAGACTTGTTCTCAGCACAGAGCTCAGCTTCATGTGGACACTGACAGGTGGGAAGCACCAGGAAGATGCTGTTGGACAAGCACAGGCTGTTTATGAAACTAACTTTGCAACCCCTTTTCCCAGCACTGCAATTAGCAAGGGCTGCCCTCAAGGAAGGTTATGACAGTACAAAACCTAGAATGATTTTGAACAGAAAAGAAAGTTTGTGTTTGTTGTGTTATTTCTAACAAGCTCTAATGGATGGGACTGTGAGGAGCAGATTTGCAAGTAGCCTAAGCAGTGGTATTCTTCAACTGAGCCCACCGAATTTGAGAGAACTGGTTTTCCTTAAAGAATTTCAACTCTGAATTTGTTTCTGTGTGGTGCTGTCTGTGAGAGGAGAGCTTTCTGGGGTTTTTTCAAGGGATAATGTAAACCCAGAGTTATGCTGATGGATTTTGCTGTGCTTTTGCTTCTGTCAGGAAGAGAGGTGAAGTGAAACAAACCTCAAAATTTGGCCTAGAAATCTTGGTCCTTCTACATTAGCTATTCTGTTCAATGGCAAAACCCACACTGATCTTAAAGGGGTAAAACCCATTCCCCAGTTTGGTATATAGGATGTGGGGATGCTTGTGTTCCCTTCTGGGACCTGTGAACACCGACTCTGTGAGCTAGTCGTTGGGGTAGGTCTGAGAAGTTACTGACATATCGTAGCTGAATAAAGCTATTTAAATTCAGCTAATTAAGAGCAGGTTGTGAGGGTATGTTTCCATTTGGCCGAGCAAGTGCTGTTTCCCAGAGTCAGCAGTCACAAGTTGAAAAGGAAGGGCCTTGCAGACCTGACGCAGACAGCTGTACAGCGCTTCCGAGAGACCTGTTGTGCTGTTGTTGAAGATGACATAGGAAACAGTAAACATTTTATGTTTTTTATCTATTTCTCAAACTTAACCCAGGCCTTCACAGACTGAAAGGTAGGAAGATGCTATGCTGTCAAAGATGCTTACTAACATTTACTGCTTGTTTTAGACAGCGCTGAGAAACTCCCAAGGAACAGAGACTAACGTTGCCTGTGGGAAGTACAGGTTTCTGTAGGAATCTCTTTTATTTTTTTAACATATCAATGCTTTGTGGGGAGTTTTGGGGGCTTGTTTGGTGTGACAGTCACAAAACCCAAGGTAAAAATACAAATTTTAAAATGTGTATCTTGTTTAAAGGGCCCTGGTCGCTGGTAGGCTGTGGGCCAGGTAATCCTTAACCATTGTCAGAGGCATTCCTTGTAAAAAACAGTGATAATCTACAGGAACTGGCTATAGTTATAAGGGAGAGATTGTGTTCTGCAACCCGACCTTGCATAAGAATTGCTTTAATGATCCCAGCCCTGAGTAAACTGCTTCCCACTGAATCAAATCATTCTGTCCCAACACACCCATAGGCCTCATGGACACTCAGCATTTTGGAAAAGGAATTCTATATGTCTCTGATGATCATAGAATCTAACTTATCACTGTTGACAAATTTCACAGGATCTGCACTGCTGGTACTGGCAGTCCTTGTAATCCACTATGGAAGAAGGGTAAAAAAATAGCAGAAATTGAGAAACAGTCAAAGGCCAGCCAAGGAGAAAGGCTGCCACAGAGACTGGTGGATGATTCAGTTTTCAAATCTTCCTCCCCCTGTCACAAGCATTCTGTTTCTTGAAAGAAAGTGAAATCATTGCTATGCAGAAAAAAAGAAAAAAAAGAAAAAAAACACATTTCAAGAGGGAAACAAATGTTTGGAGAGCTGACTTGGCTGGAATTTTCCCAGCACATATACTCTTGACATAATCAGTGCTTAAACTTTCCATGCATGCGTAAGGGGGGACACTGAAATGTCAGTGAAGGTGCCCACATCTGTTCCATTATTTGAGTGTGTAAAGATGCTCTTCAGCTCTCGTAGTCCTTGCAATTTTGGTTGCCAGGTGATCTCCCTGCCCAGGTTTCACATCAAAAACAGATGTGAAGGGGTTTTTTTCCCCCAACACATGCAGTGAGAGGGATCCCAGTAGTCCCATCCTTTTTGCAGAAAGCAAATATGGGATATAGCAAGGTCTTAATTTAAGAGCTCCTTACCTTAGGTCTTGGGGATCTTTTTCCTTTATTAAGGAAATAAATACAGGTCAACCCCATGCAGCCCTATCAGATGCAGTACTCAGTTCCCACATGCAGAGCACAAAACGATTCCTTCAGTCCAGCTCCCTGCCCACCTCCTCCACTCAGCGCTCCCTGGAGCACTCAAAAACATCCTCACCAAAAATCATCTGTCACAGTCACCTCTAGATACAAGAGAGGGCAATAAAGTGTCCCGTGCCCCAGCTGTGTGTCTGCAGTGTGTTTATGATCTCTGACACCACAATATCTGTATGCCTCACCATCCTGGAGGTACCCAGTTTCACACACATCAGAGCTGGACAGCAAGGCTCAATGCCCCAACTTACACATGGGAAACTGCGGCCCAGAGGGGGTCAGTGACTTCCCAAGATCACTGCCTGTGGTGAATCCCCTGACATGTCTGCGCTGGAGCAAAGCACAGAGACCACCTCTGAATCAGTTTGAGCAGGCACATGCACTGGATGCAGTGGAGTAAAGGATGCAGATGTGAAGGCAGGATTTAAACCAAGTTGTGCTGGTACCCAGAGTTTAGAGCTGTTAGTCACAGCATTGCACTGAGTCCCCTTTTCAACTTCTAATTCCTGAGAAAATTGTCACAAGTCACTAGGGTGCATCTGCACTGAGTTTCTCTGTGTTCTGAAATAGTCACCTTCTCCCTCTCCCTAGCCCGAACTGGTATCTTCATTTATGGATTGCCCTCCCTCTGAACCACCCTTATTCAAATCATCCCATGCCAACACACACTGAAAGGCTTGAAGATCAGTAGCATTTTGGAGTAAGACTGTTACAAACCTCTGATGCTGGTAATTTACCACTGTTCACAAGCATGCTGTTTTTCTGTCTCCCCCACTGCAGATTTGCGCAGGATGACAGCTGGCTTCATGGGCATGGCTGTGGCCATCATACTCTTCGGATGGATTATCGGGGTGCTGGGGTGCTGTTGGGATCGAGGCCTTATGCAGTATGTGGCAGGGCTTCTCTTCCTCATGGGAGGTAAGGATGTTGGTGTCTGAAGAGTCATGTTCTTTTCCTTGGTTTTGTGTTCCATCTTTCCTCATGTTCCTTCTTTTCCAAGTGACTGAAAACAAATTTTCAGAGTTGTTTTAGGTGATGTGGTCCTGGTTCCATTCCAGCCACCTTCTGGTGTACATCAAGGATAACCCAACCACAGTCACTTGTTACTTCCATCACAAAACAGTGTCTGTAAGTCACAGGACTGGAAATGGCCTTCTTAGTACTTTAGTCCAGTGCTTGCTTGTTGCAAGTAACACTGTCACCCTCAATAAACTTAGTAATAAAAATCTGAGGATTATGCAGATGTTATTCCCACAGATACCCTATTTCATAGTGAGACACTTTGCTTTGGTAACTAGAAACTGTGCTTAAAGTTTTAACCAGTATCGATTCCTGTTCAGTTGTTCTTGAGTCAAACACAAGCTTTAGTTTAAGTCTCATTTCTTTCTCTGGTTTATCTGTGAAGACCATTGGTATCCTCTGTTTTCCTTTTCCCACTCCACATATTCTATTCTTTTTAAAAGAGCAGATAATGGCAGGACAAGGGGGAATGGATTAGAACTAAAGAAAGGAAGGTTTAGATTAGATATTAGGGGGAAGTTTTTTACAGAAAGAGTGGTGAGGTGCTGGAACAGGCTGCCCAGAGAAGTAGTGGATGCCCCGTCCCTGGAAGTGTTCAAGGCCAGGTTGGATGGGGCCCTGGGCAACCTTGTGTAGATCCAGGCCTGGAGGTTGGTGGCTCTGCCTGTGGCAGGGGGGTTGGAGCTCTACAATCCTTGGGGTCCCTTCCAACCTAGACTATTCTATGTTCCTGTAAACGTTTCTCTAGAAGACCAGTTACCAGCCCAGCAGCCCCTTGTGCCACCTGTTCTTGTTTGTACTTGCCTTCTTCAAGCAAGGATGAGAAGGGCTGACCCTAAACAAGGTCTGATCAATGCTCTGTATAGTGGCACAACAGTTCCCTTTCTCTGCTGGAAATCCATTGCCTGAAGTATTTTGTGATTGTATTTGCCTTTTTCATCCTGTGTCACACTGGAGACCCACAGTCTTCCTTCAGTTGGATAATATATCCAAGCTTTTCTCCTTCATAATTTCCTACTGATGATCTCCCAATTTACAGCAGAACTTCTGTTCATTGGTCCCCAGGCACATGCCCTGGCACTCTGTGCTTTTGAGCTTCTTCCCATTTCTACTAAAGTAGCCCTCAAGGTCATCCAACATTTCCCATGTAATTTTCCAGCCTTTCTTACTAGAGATGCCGTCCAACTTTCTGTCATCAGCAGGTTTCATGGCACACGGCTGCTTTAAACGAAGGGTCTGAGACTCAAGTCCCAAACACGGTGCTGGGTGAATGTCTCAAAGTGAACAGCACTGTTTCTCTTCTGTCTGCTGCTGGTTTTGATTTGCCCAGGTTTTTTGCACACACACACCCCTGCCCCCCCAAGCAGATCCTCATTTCAATGCACATCATTACCTGTTCAGCTGTACTGTGGTGTGACACAGCTAAGAGTGTGAAATACATGGAAGCTTCTGTAGTCCCAGGAGAGAACTTTAGTGCTTGAGTAACAAGTACTCATATTCCAGTGCTGTTGGTGCTGGTGAGATAGACATTACCTCTCTCAGTGCCCACAACCACAGCTGAAGTCTGCTAGTAACTTGTGCAAGCACACACTGGTCTGCCTGGGGGTGTCTGTAAATGGTTCGTTGTGGGTGTCAACACTGTATGGGCACTGAGTCTGCCAAATTAGCTTGATATTTCTTATGTAATTAAAAGCTGAGTTTGCACAGGGGCTATCTTACTGTAATGTCCTCAGATATCTGTGTGGTATTTAACTTATTACAGCACGACATTCAGATTAAAACATTAGGACCATACTAAAACCAGAAAAAAATTAGAAACTATCTAACTACTTGTTTACTAATTGGAAATTATCACTATATATGGGAGAGTTTATATTGCTGCTGCAGAGAGAGGTTATTGACACAATGCTATTTAATAGTTTGTCAGTGATTTGAAAGATGGCTGATGCAAGTTTTCAGGTGAAGCAAGACTCAGTGTAACGTGATGAGTTGGGTCACTCCTCAGTTACAAAGCCATCTTCTGGTATGTTCAAACAATAGGCATTTCAGTGGAGACAGATTCAAGGTCGTCCAAGTGGGAACAAAAAGCGCCAGTCATCCTGGCAGAAGGAGAGGCTGCCTCTCAGAAAGCAGCAGCTCTGGAAAGATCACAGGGATCGCAGTTGCTGGGATCATCCAGCTGCACAGGAGCTCTCCGTGCACTGCTGCTGAATGTGCTGGGTTTGTTGGGAATGTGCAATAAGAGCATGAGGTGGGGTTATCTCTGGGCAAAGCGAAGCTATTTCTGGACACGCTAGTCTGGTGTCCATACTAATGAAGGATGTGGAAAGACCTGGAGAGGTTTGCAGAAGGGCTACAAGCATGACTCAAGGTCTGAAAAACAAGAAAAACAGCATGCCACAAAAAGCCAGTTGCTTGAAACTGTTTAACAGAAGGTTTATAATTGACATGAGCACAGTGTGGAAGTACCTATGCAAGCAGAAGCCATCTGATAGTAGCATAAATAAAATAATAAGATCCAGCAATTGGTATCTGAAACTAATGGAAATGAGATGCACCAGATCACTTTATCTGCCAAATTCTGACAAGATGTGCGATACTTTTAATAAAGATACGTTGGGAGGAGACCAACCCTGCTTTGTGCTTCAGCATAGACACGTGGATCAGGTTTCCAAAAGGTTTCTCTCTTTCTTGTTTTGCACAAGTCAGTGGCAACTACTACACCTTTCCTGATTTCTTTTAACAGCAAATGTGCATGAAGTAACATCTACCAACTGAAGCAGCCAGTTAATAAAATACACAATTAGAGCCATCTAATCTAAAAAGCAGTAGCTGTCAATGTTTTCAGACTGTGTCTTACACTACATAGTCATTCCCTCTACAGCCAATCAGTCTTTTAATTTGAACCTTTTTATTGCTTGACAGTGTTTGAATACAAGCGTCTTCTGTCTTACCATCCTATTGGTCCTCAAAATGCGTGGAGCCAGAGTGCCTCTTCGCTTTCTTTAGCTTTTTCTCTGGTCCAATAATGGGAAAATGCTTTGGGAGGCTTATGACATCTGGCGTTATTTCAGATGAGAGGAGGCTGTGTTAAATTGGAAGCTATATAATCAGCCTGGAATCTAACTTTCCTTTCCAAGTGCAACACTACTTGTCTTGGCTACGTTTGTAACATTTGCTCTGCTTTAATTTCTAGACAAATAGAAATTCTGTAATGACTAAACATTCCTGGCTTACCATATCTATGAGGCTTGCCCCTTCTTGCCCATAATTCTTTGATGGGGAAATCTCAGTGGAGCACTGAGAAGTGTGCTGCGATAACCTAACAAGACCAGACGTGGTTTCCTTGGACCTCTGGTTCTTTATTATATTTACCGAACGGTCTTCTTGCTAGCCCATGTGGCAGTGCCTAATCAGGGCTTGCTTTAGTGTGCTTGATCTAATTTCTCAAGCAAATTGCTGAAATAAGTCATTTGTGAAATACAGGCCGTTATCTAGCATTAGCTCATCTGGAATCCTGGACATGCAAACTGTGATTTAGAGTGGTTTACACTGTTATGCAGCGTGTTTTGTAACAAGTTAGAAATTATTAATAATTCATCTTCCCTGTTTAGTCCAAATGCATCTGTATCAACAGCAATCACAGGTCTCTTATGGCTTCCAAAGTTCTTTTGGATAATTTTCTGTATTTATTGTAGAATTTGTACTTGGATTCCTTATCTTGAACGACAGCATTTGCCTGAACACAGTAGGATTTTTTTTTTCAGTCCCTCATCTTGCACAGAGCCAGATGGATACTGCAAATTCTGTGCAGTGTTTCTGACCTCATTTTCATGATGGTACTATTGCATAGCCTCCTACACCTAGAGCTGCACTATCCTTTGTAGTTTCATTTCAGAATTGTGAGTATGATTTTATCCTGCAAGGTGGGACAGTTTCTCTTTTCAAGAATTTCACCATTTGGAATTGGGCTCTTAAGTTTTACTAAGACTAGCTCATTTATGCATCTTATTTGAGACTGTTTAATTCCATTACAGAAGTGGGTCATACTCAAATTATACAGAACTCAAAGTACATCTTCCTGCAGTGTCTTTTGTTTTCCCTACATGCAAATTATTGAAAATCTGTGCATCAGTAAAAGCGCCATACTGGGCATGTGTGGAGGGTTGACCCTGAGCTGGAGGCCGGATGCCCCCCGTTGCCACTCTATCACTCCCCTCCTCAGCTGGACAGGGGAGAGAAGATGTAATGAAAGGCTTGTGGGTCAAGGTAAGTTCAGGGAGAGATCACTCAGCAGTTATTGTCATGGGCAAAACAGGCTCAACTTAGAAAAAAGTTTTCTAATTTATTATCAAGCAAAACAGAGGAGAGTAATGGCAAATAAACCCAAATCTTAAAACACCTCCCCCACCCCTCCCTTCTTCCCAGGCTCAACTTTATTCCTGATTTCTCTACCTCCTCCCCATGAGTGGCAGAGGTGGATGGGGAATGGGGGGTGCAGTCAGTTCATCACATGTTGTCTCTGCCGCTTGTTCCTTCCCAGGGGGAGGACTTCTCACTCTTCCCCTGCTCCAGCTTGGCGTCCCTCTCACAGGAGACAGTCCTCCACAAACTTCTCCAATGTGAATCCCTCCCTACAGTTCTTCACAAACTGCCCCAGTGTGGGTCTCTTCCACAGTGTGCAGACCTTCAGGACCAGACTGCTCCAGCATGGGGTCACAAGTCCTGACAGAAAACCTGCTCCAACATGGGCTCCTTTCTCCACAAGTACACTGGTCCTGCCAGGAGCCTGCTCCAGCGTGGGCTTCCCATGGGGTCACAGCCTCTTTCACGTGTTTCCACCTTCTCCAGCATGGGGTCCTCCACAGGCTGCAGGTGGACAGCCAGCTTCACCATGGTCTGCAGGGGAATCTCTGTTCCAGTGCCTGGGGCACCTCTTCCCCCTCATTCTTCACTGACCTTGCTGTCTGCAAAGTTCCTCACTTCTTGCTTCTCTCTCTGGCTGAAAAACTCATGCTTCTTTCTTTTTTTATCCTCTTAATTATGTTATGCCAGAGGCACTACTACCATCACTGATGGGCTCAGCCTTAGCCAGAAGCAAGTCTGTCTTTGAGCTGGCTGGTATTGGCTCTATCAGACACAGGGAAAGCTTCTAGCAGCTTCTCACAGAAGCCACCCCTGCACCTTCCCTGCTACCAAATTTTTGCCAGGCAAAACCAATACATGTATCCAATAATTTTGCAATTTTATAATAATTTCTGGAACCTTAGAAGCATCTGTAATGCTACTTCCAAATGTCAGAGTCCTGTGCAATGTTAATGCTTTCATGCTTATCAAGTACATAGTAGTAGTTTAAAAGGAATTCAGTTAAAAATAAAAGGAATTTGGATTAAAAATCAACCTGAGAAAATGTATGTGGAGTATTTTATACTTTGTGTTTTGGCCAAAGTATATTTACTTACACTGAACCCATGCCTTTGCTTTTCAAAGACTAGACATGACCTCTTCATCAGTTCTCAAGGAGTAGCACTCACATTTTCTGGCTATGAGAAGATCTTTTGAATGTATTCAAATCCTTGACCTGTGTGGCTTTATTATCATGGCAAACCCATCAATTTGTTTGGTTGGTGACTTTACTCCCTTAACAGCAGCTAATATTATTGCCAGGTCAAGGTCAAATTTCAGCTCCAAGTAGTTGGGATGCTGGGAATTGGCATGCTGGCAGTGCTACCAAAGCAAATTCCTGTATCTTCAGGAATCTCTCCTTTCAGGTCTTCATCAAGTTGTTTATGAATATTTCCTGTGTCATCACAGGCAGGCAAGCTACGTATCCACCCAACTATTGCTTTTCCCAGGTGCTCTCCAGCATGTTCATTCATTGAAAGGATTTTCTGGTTTCAGCATCCCAGGTTTTGCTACGTTGTTTGTCCTTCCACAACCATGCAACCAAGCTCACCACACCTTCTGTTACTGTATTTGCTTTATAAAACCAGCTTTTAAAAACAGTCTCCGATAGCCTGGTGTTTTCCCAGTTCAGCTCAGATTTCATCCCAGTCTGCTGTTTTGAAACACCACATGGCTTGCTTTATTTCACGTTTTGAGGTCAGGGATGACTTTGTACCTAAATGCTCCAGAGTCCTTTCCCTCTTCATCAGTGCCTACCACGGGCAAAATGGGGTGGCAGAGCTGCCCTGAGGTGGCACGCTCCAGTCTTTTGGCAGCTGGCTGCATCCTCCCCGTCCCTCCCTGGTGCACCTCCCTGCTGAACTTCTGTCCCCCTTCCCAGCTGGAAATATAAAATGGCCCTTCTGATATCATGCTCCAGTACTTGCTTCAACACAAAATCCTCTCTGGCCAAATTACGTCCCTGGGCACAGATACATTGCTTGCCTTTGTAAATGTATTAAAGGACCCACAGAGAGTGACATATTTATCATCCTTATCAGAGCTCTGTCCTTCAGCTGCACATTCAGGTAGTTTCCCTTTCTAAGTCTGTAATTTGTACTGAGAACACATTTGGTGCAATGGTTCGGGGTGCTACTGCATGCCTAACAAAGCAGCCCTTCAGGGAGAGACTTCTGCCTTGTCTTATTTTGTTCCAAATTTACGGCAAATAAATGCAATAAATCATCTCTGCACTTGTTTACTGTTTCACCTGTTCTCTTCACTGTTATCTGGTCTCTGCCAGTTTTGTCTTGTGACATGCACTTTAGGATTACTTCAGGGTTTTTTCCACGTTTGCTAACAGTTTCCTTAAAGAAGCATATAATTTTACTAGCCTTGCAAATATTCATTATTCTTTGCAAAGTCAAGTGTGTCTCTTGCTGTAACCTTGCTTTGAGCCAATTATAAATTTTACCATTAATAATTCAGTCTCTAATTAGCCTATTTGGAAATTATTCCAGCTGCTAAATGCCCTTATTCATGTGGTTTAGCTTCACCATGCAGATCTGTAATAAAATGATCTGTAGTCTCACACAGCAGCTCATTTCTGGCCTTTGCCTGGTAACATTTTTGCATGAAATGCTGGGCTTGGGGCTTTGCTTGGGCGTCTGAAGTTCCTTTTTTTCACTGGCACTGAAAGGCCTGGAAGTCTTGCGGTACATGTACAGCAATGCTACGTATTTTTTCCTCTCAGATTTTCTGTCCTTGCACGTGCTTTTAGAAACATCAGCCATTTCTTTCATCCTCTCCTCCCCCCTCCTTTCCAGCAATGACCTGCTGATCTGGGGGATCTGAGCAGGATTGGCCAGCTCCACTTCTGCTGCTGATTTGGGTTCCTTCTGACCCACCCAAGACTGCTGCGGAGCCCTTGCTCTTTGCAGCCCGTCCGTACTCACAGGAGTTCAGGGTTACAAAAGCTCCAGACCTTTTCCCGCAGCAGAGGTGAACACCTATTCTTTCCAGTGCTGGCTGCTGCAGCAGAGATAAGCAGCCAGGAGAGACGTGTGAGAGGGAAGGAAAAATAAAGTTATGCAGGTGTGCTGGCACAATTTAATGCTTTATTTCAGATACGCAAGAAAGAAGAAAGGATGTTTATTAAAGAAATAAAGAATAACCCACTTAGGAATGTATGAATGCATTCTGCTTTTGTATTCTACTCCAGGGAGAAACAACCTTTTATAAATCATTTCCATCCTCCTCCCTTCTCAGAAATATTTCCAAAATATTTCTTCCCTCAGTCCAGAGGTAGGTCATCAAACTACTTAATCAGCCCTGCAGCCAAAGGATGGGCTGACCATTTACAACGGGTTACCTTCACCTGCCCAACCACACCATGCTTCACACAGGTCTGTCACAAAGCATCAGAGGGACAAGGACACACCCTGTAGTTCATGCCAGTGTGAGTACTCCAGCCCAGCAGCAGCCAGAGTGCTGCTTGTTGTGCCCAGGAGCTGACCACCAGGCTGATACTAAAGAGACACAAACCCCACCAGAAAAGGGGACTTCCAAAAGGGGGCTTGGGAGCCCTTGCAGCACAGCCGTCCCTACAGATGCGTGCTGCGCACTTCTGTACCTTCTTTCACTCCCCGCCTCCACAGAGAGTCTTGTCTTCAGAATCCCCAAGCCTGTGTGCTGCGCTTCCTTCGCCCGCACGGTGCATATGTTAGTGGGTGACAACTGAGGCATCTGTGTATTTGCAGCCAGGGATCGTTACCAGCTGTTGAGTCATTTGCGTCCCAAATTTAAGGTGCTGTACTTTGAAAATAGCACATGGCGGCAGAAAATAAGTGTTTATTCTACACAGTTGTGGTCCTGCTATCTCAAAATAATCATTCCACTGCTGAATAATTTAAGAAACAAAAATGGAGCAGTTTAATGCAGCAAGTGTAAGGCACAGCTCAGTGACTGACATCTCCTAGGTGGTTACGAAGTACCTTCATAGCAGCTGCCAAGAGGACACAAAGGGAAAGATAAAGTAAAAAAGAAAGTAAAATATATTCTTTGGAATTCATCTGGAAATACAGTGGGTCTAACAGGGCACCTAGGATTTCTATTTCTCACTAATGATCAAGGTGTCTAGCCATTCTTCAGGGTGTTCACTTGTAGTGACATTATCAATCACAACACTGAAGAGTGAAGATATTTTCTGTGACTTATTCATTTTTTTTCTTGTCATTATTCTTTGAAAATCGAGTTTCATGTGCTTCTTTCCCAAAAGGAATAGCTTTAGAAATTTTACATGAAATCTTTCTTTCCATATGGAAAATCAAATGCAAAAGTCCTGCTTGTATGCACACAGAGCTTAAGCAACATCATGTGGCCTTTACAAAAATAGAAGTCTAGAATAAGTGGCTGTAATCTTGTCCTTTTCCATGGTCTGTGGGGGGACACCTGCTCCACCATGGGTTTCTCCATGGGCTGCAGGGGCATCTTTCTCTCCAGCACCTGGGGTGCCTCCTCCCCCACCCTTCACCAGCCTTGGTGTCTACACAGCTCCTTACTTCTTCTCACTCCCTTCTCTGGTGGAAAAATGCAGCTGTTTGCATTTTTTTTCTCCTAAATGTGATTCCCAGAGGCACTGTGACCATCGCCGATTGGCTTGGCCTTGATCAGCAACGACTCTGGTCTTGAATCTTGGTCTAAGTGTGGTTTTTGCAATGGCATGATGCATTTTTCCAGTTTGAAAAGTATTTGAAACTCAAAAAAAAGTTGGATCACTGGAAAAAATGAGATGCAAATAATGTTTTAATCCTGTGGGGGATACTAAATTAATGCTAACTGCAGAGGAACTTTAGAATTCAGCAAAACTCCTTGCAGACCTCTAGAAGAACTTATTTATGTGGATTGACCTCCAGATGGAGACAAAGGCTGGTTTGCACCAAGAGATGCCATAAATTGGTTATAAAAGTCTTTGAAACAAGCCTCAGCACGGCAAGGTCATTCCGCCCTCTGCCATGCCTTCCATGCCACACACGTACGCTCCTGTTCCAACTTGTGCTTTAAGTGAAATTTTGCATTATGCTCTAAAGTGATTTAAGGCCTCGAATTGGAATGAACTTGAGTTAATGTACAGCGTTAATAGGTTTTAAATGTTTAAACCTCTCTAAGGCTCTTCGTTGTTTAAGACCGTCAAACACATTTACAAGGGTGTTGAGGAAGGCAGAAAAGGAGCTGATGAAGGTGCTTATGGGCCTGTGTTGAGATCCACAGCCCAGAGCAGCTGTGCAGGCTCTGTGTCTCGGTATCCATCAGGCAGTGAAGTAACAAGACTGAGCACATGCATATCAAGGTGGTAAGAGTTAGCCTGGTTTTAAAAATATGCTTTTTCCTCTCTTTCAGGGCTTGTCAGTCCCTCTTTTCAAACAGCTGTCTGCTGCACAGCTTGGGGCATCCTTCACACACAGGGTTATGGGTCACAT
This sequence comes from Zapornia atra, assembly GCA_013400835.1. Taxonomy (NCBI): domain Eukaryota; kingdom Metazoa; phylum Chordata; class Aves; order Gruiformes; family Rallidae; genus Zapornia; species Zapornia atra. Next base: position 259,982 of record VZTU01019520.1, on the reverse strand, counting down.
TCTTTGGTCCCGTTTTAGGCTATGTTTCTGGGGCCTAAAGAGTGCCCCTTCTTTTCTTATGTGTTTCAAAACTTGGACTCTGATGGATATATGCCCATATATATCTGTATAAATGTAGATATAGATACGGCTATAGGTCCACCAGACATGTACATGTCCACTCCACATGCGTGGATCGGAACTGGAGGTGCTTCTTTGTCCTGACCAGCTAACTGTTAGTAATCACCCTTTAGGAACTGGCATCACTTTCCTTTTGAGCATTATCTGATTCCCTATTTTCACTCCAAAATTAAACGTTTAGGAAGTCATCCACACTGACATACATCCTCCTTGTCTGCTTGCGTGTAAATCGGTTCGCTAGAGCTGAGGTTGGCAACAGTGAGGTTGGTAGTTTGCAGCCCCTCACACAGCCAGGCTGGCCAGAAAGATTTTATACGATGTTGAGGAGGCCTGTTTAGCGCTTCCACACGAGGAAACAGTTGCTCAGCTGACTGCATGACGAGACTCAACAGCACGTTATACTTAAAAGGCAGGGCTGGAGCAGCGCATAAGTCTTTACTTCTGGTGCTTCTCCATGATTCTGGTGCATTGTGATCTGGTGCATTGAGGACACATTTTATTAATGCCAGCACTCATTTTGAAAACAAAATAGGAGAAGCTCTGGACCTAGGAGATATCTCCAGCTTCCACTGTACAGGCTTCTGCGTGTCACTGCGTACCTGCTACTGAAGTGCTCTTTCGTAATGTCATGTTGCAGTGCTCCTCAGGGGACATCATAACACCCGTCTCTGCATCCCCTACAGCATAAGTGAGAGTGCAGGGTTATGTCCTTCTCACAGAATACTATTTTCATCAGATGCTACATTTTTGCAATACCTCAGGAATTTAGTGGATTCTTTAGGTCAATACTGACAGACCTAGCCCTGAAAAGCCAGGACCTAAGACTTAACAGCCCCATAAGAGAATGGAGGTAGGGTGGGATGTAGAAATCTTTTTTTTTTCAAATCAGTAACACAACTGTGCTGCAGGGTGTTGCCATTTGGAAGGTTTGTTTTGTGTTTTTTTATTCCTGGAAGGAAAGGCACAATGAGAGAATTCATTGTCGACTCTATAGCATTTGATCTCCATGGAAACATTATCAGCTGACTTCAAAGTCAACCTTCAAATGTGTTGGATTTTTTTTTCTCCTGTACTTGTTTCTGATGCTCCTAGATGTACACTTGCAGTCTGGGACATAAATACCAACACAAGCAACTCCAGCAACCTTGTACCTGATCTCCTGGCATACAGGAAGAGAGGAAAAGGTTTATAATGAGGCACCGATACCTCATAGTCTGGAGCAAAAGACAGGGCAAGTAATGTATGTGCACCTATAAAGTCAGTTTTTCAGTCGTCACTCAAACAGTTCTCCCTGAACTTACCATATAGTAAATTAAGGACTCTGCTCACTCTGGGTTTTCATCAAAAAGAACTATTCATATTCCTCTGTGTGTTCATTTTATGTCAGCTATTCTGACTTGTAATTCCTCCCTCACCAGGATGGGAGGTACTGACGGAAGCATCAGTAACTTCTAGAGTTATGAGAATGGAAAACCTAGTGTAGTCTATGAAGGGCATGCAATCTCGTTTGCTTCTCAGGGATGTCGGCGGGTCTTTGGGGGCTGACAGAAGGGGAATTAAAGTAGAAGCAAAGTAGGGTAGACAGATCCAATAGATATACAAGAGAGTTTCCCACCCACAGCCCTGGAAAACAAGTTATACGTATTTGAAAATTCTGTGGTTGTTTCTTATCCATTCATAATGTCACCAGGTCTTTGATCTATTGGTGACTTATGAATTCCAATGGCAGAGTGCATCAAGGCCAATGAAAGACAATGAAAACAAAGCCAGCATTTATTATGATTTTTATAAAAAATGTTGGCTGAGTTGTTTGCATGCCTGGCATAAAAGAGGAAAGAAGATGGCATGTGCAACAGAAGGAAAAGTAATACTGGCATGATTTGCTAGACAGGAAGAATTCTTTACAGAAAGAAAGGGGGGCAAAATTCTGTGTTAAATGCAGAGACTGAAGCAAGGTTTAGATTCACCTTCCTGGCTCTGCAGATTGTCAACTCAGAAAAACAACATTCCCCTTGGACAAATCACTGCCACGCTTCCTTGATCTAATCTGCCTGGACAGAGTCCAAGTGGCCACTGGAAACTCTACAGAAAAAGCAACTCGCTCTGGCAGAAAGTAGACAAGTAAGGCCTTCCTTGTTACTACCCAACTTGGTTCTTCCAGGGGTTACCGAGACAAGTCATAGCAATGTACTTGTGTGGGCTGCAGGAAAGAAGATTTCAGCATGTGAAATGCCTTTAAGGCAGTAGCAACATGCCTTTAAGGCAGTAACAAAGGGGTCAGAGGAGTTTGTTGCTTGCAAGCATTCACGCGAGTGATGTAAACTTCATAGGGGTGGCCTGCATCCAGTGGTCCTTGTTGACAATTATATCTTAGTTTGATTTCTGGCTGTCATATCTCAATAACTGTATCACTTAGCACATAAAGAAAGGATTTTTCTGCTCACAGATCTGCAGATTCACAGAACTGTAGGGGATGGAAGGGACCTGGAGTGATCATCAGGTCCAACCCCCCTGCCAAAGCAGGCTCCCTAGCTCATATTGCACAGATAGGCATCCAGACAGGTCTTGAATATCTCCAGAGAAGGAGACTCCACCACCTGCCTGGGCAGCCTGTCCCAGGGCTCTGTCACCCTCACTGTGAAAAAGTTCTTCAACATGTTGGTGCAGAACTTCCTATGCTCAAACTTAAAGCCATTGCCCCTTGTCCTGTCCCCTCAGACAACTGAAAATAAGTTGGCCAATTCCCTTTGTCTCACACCCTTCAGATATTTATAAACATTAATCAGATCCCCTCTCAATCTTCTTTTCTCAACACTGAGCAGCCCCAGTTCATGGATCCCAGAGCTGTTTGCAGCGAAGATCCTCAGTTCATATTCAACACAAACAACTGAACACTGTACAGCCAAGAGTCCTTTCATCAGTAGAAAAAAATAATGGATAAGCTTGTCTCCAGCACCCAGAGAGGACAATATCCAAACCAGGTGGCCACCACCATGACCCAGAGCTTACAGTGACTTCTTCAGAAGATCCTTTAGAAAACAAAAGGATTAAAAAGGCATGTGAGTAACTGCCCTTTCAATCCTGAAATTATTCCCTCGAAGAGTATTTTTAGGGGCACACACTAGGCACTGTGGCTGCACCAAAGTTGTTTGTGCTATGTCTGTTCTCCCGTCTCATTTGTCTTGAAGAACATCTGTCTGAAGACTTTTTAGCAATTTTTTAGCAATTTAGGGTTTTCTACAAACCCTCTGAGGCTCCTTCTGAGGTAGATTCAATTTTCCAACTGAAAGAAAAAAAAACTTATGTGAGGAGAGGCAGGATGACCTGGTTGCTCAAAGACTAAATGCAATGTGGTGCATGGATTCCTCGTGGTATGGGAGATGTTGTGTGACAAGGCAAAGCCAACCTGACCCCTGAAGCTTCTCTTCAGCTCTGACAAACGCTAGGCTGGGAAGCACCTGCCTGAGGTACAGTTTGATACTAAACTTATGTGTCATGTCATCAGGCAGATCTCAAGTTTGCTTGGACCTCCAGTGCCCCTTTCCATTTAATCTTTTAGCCTCTGCCTGGGCCATCCTGGGAGGTCCATACGGTAGGCGATGAAATAAACCTGCTGGCAGCCTTTGCATGTTGCCAGGCACCGTGCTTGCCAGCACAGCAATGGGATAATTTCACTAACCTTTGATCAGGGTGTTTCCTCATTTTGATATTAAGAGATCCTCCTCTTTTCTCTCCCTTCTCCCAGTAAAATATTCAGTCACACCCCACTACTATCACTGGCACATTTTTTCTGTATCCTCTGTTGTGGTGGCAAGTTCATGAGTTCATGACTGTAGCCAACCCACTTTATTATTGCTAGGTTGTTTTGGGTGGGTCATAGGAATCACTGTTGCTAAAGTGATCAGAGGGTTATTCAGCTCAGGCCTGGATCAGCTCCCCTGTATCTCCTCAGTCCATTTTATCGAAACAAGGTGCCTTTAGCTAAGTACTGATGCTTTTGCCTTACATACCAGCTTGCAGCTTCAGAGGATGCTTGCTCGCAGCTGGCGCTCATAGGCTGCTGTAGCGCACGGCATGGATAACCAGGCCTTGGTGTGGTCCCATGCACTGCGGGATGCAGCAGCAGAAATGTCACCATGTCCACATCTGCAGGGCACTATAATGTGCAATATAGACTGATTTCCAGTTGTGCCAGCACTGTAAACTGGACATCAGCCCTCACCTCCTGTAGCATTGTTCCACATACTATACTGAGGTACACAAGCCTAAGGATTGGTAACCATTAGCTCTCGGCAGTTGGAAAGAGGATACACAGTCCTCTGATGCCATAACATATTACAGCTCATGCAGCGACAATTCAGTAGACAGGTGCTGCTGTTGAAGAAACACGCAGCTCTGGTGGGGTAGAGATGCTGCTGTTCCATTCCGAGGTGGGAGGCCAAAGGCCAAATGCAAACCGCACTCTGGCAGTGGCTATAATGCAATATCATGGCACTGCTACAGACCCTGCAGTTTACACTGGTTCTTAGTATAAAATAAAAATGTATTAAGTTCTAACCCAGGTGGGTTTATGGTCTCACAAGGACACTGCACCAAATCGCCATCACCCAGTCAGACTTCTCTTTCCATCCCAGCTTTTTTTATAAGGGCAATTTTCCAGTAAACCCCTTGCTATTCTACAACTTATCGGTGAGGCTGCAAGCTGCTTCTGCTGGAACAGTACATAATTAAGCAATAATTTATATTCTATGCATGTATGCACAGAGCAATAAAGTGTTCTCAAGAGCTGCGTGCTGCTGAGGCGTTTAATCCGTGCACAGAAGGAGTTTACTGCAAAGCTGCTCCCTCCAAAAGGCTTTTGTCATCACTGTGTTGGGAGGGAATTTGGTTTATTCTTTAATAATTTCATTTGATTGTGATATAATTTAAATAGCTAATGGTACAAACTCCATTTTAGGATCAGACCTCATTTTATTTGTTTGTTTGATGTACCTTGAAAATAGTAAAAGCTAGTAAGGCAGAGAAAAAGTAAAGATAATGTTGTTTCACTTGTGAGGATTTTTTTTTCCATAACACTATAATAAGAAAGTGATGATAATTAAATAAACAGCAATCCTTCCAAAGACATTAGTGGCCACAAATTGCCATCAATCGCAGCTACTAGAAACACTTTAAAAGGCAGAGATTCACATTTATTTGAGAACCGCTTGGTTTCAGAGTACATCTTAAAATCCATAACCTCGTGTTTCTCTTTTTTATCTACTAGTGTTTATAAGTAATACCTGACACTTTTATCTCTGAAAAAACCCCCCACCAAAACCCAACAAAAAAAAATCCAGAAAGGGGGAAGAATCGGGGGGCTTTTGTTTGTTTATTTTGTGCATCTGACAGCACAGTTAGTTTGTGAGTCATTTCTGCCTGTTGTAGGGGGAAGGGAGAGAACGAGCATCATTCTGTCAGATGTGGAAGAAGTGTTTCCCATATAATGAGAAAAGTGTTTTGTAGAGAGGAGGGTCTCAGAGGTGGGCTTGCTGCCTGGGTCATTTTAATTATCGGCTTTTTGGATTTCCCTTGACTTCAAATTTGTGATGTCTCTGTCAGGCATCAGATCTGTGATGTCTCCATCAGGATGTCAAATACCTCATCCCTAATACTCGGGATGAGGATGTTTAGGTGAAGCTCTTGCCAGTGGGGTCTGTTTCTGCACCAGCACCACAAAGGCTCAGCTTGGTTTGAAGCATATCTAAGAAAGGCCTCATGAACCACCGCAGACCCTGGGAAAGCTCTCGGGCTGCCACTGTGGAAACCAAGCCAGGTGGCAAAGGATGTGGCTTCTGACACGGTTCCGGGAGGTATTAGCATGCGGCAAAACTCAAGCATATTTGGTATGGATGCTTTGAGCCTGCTTGAGTTTAAATCGGTTCGCTCACAACCAGTTCTGCTCTCCCCTGGAGGTGAAGGCCTGAAAACTGCGAACAGAGGCACCGCGGCCCTTTGCACAGCCGGAGCGATGGGAAAGAAAACAGACATTTACTGAAAAAAAACCCCAAGTAAAATTCCTAGCAGCAGAGGCCCACAGCTCTGCTTGATACAATCATGCTTAAAAACAGCTACAGCAAAAGGCTCTGACTCATAATCCATATAGAATTAGGCTTTGGCCAACAGTGATATTACTTTTCCCAGCCATCCCTCTCCTGACCACCGTCAGCCCCCACAGCAAGGATGGCAGGACCTCAAATCTTACACACATATATAGCAAATAAATGAAACTCTGTCCTAAACAACTTCACAGTCTAGTCTTTAATATTCTTCTTCTGTAATATTTAAGGAAAAGCCTTCTTATATAGATAGCCATGACGTATGCAATAGCTCAGGCACTCAAACCACTGCTGATCATCAGTCCATTAGCAGGACAGGCACGGTCAAAAACAGCCCGAGAGAGAGGGCAGCTCTCTGATAAGGAGTCAGGATGGAAGTTTGACTACATGTCAAACAGCAGTTTCTGTGGCACAGACACAGCTTTACACGAAATTTCAATTCTTACCTGACTGAAGCGTTTTGCAGTGATATGTGAATTGCTACTGTCAAAAACGCCGCTGTTGCCTTGTCTCATTCATTAGTGTTTCGCTTAGTATGATAATGTATAAATCCCAGCACGAAGAACTTAGTGCATTCTGCTCTCCCCAGCTGCTGAAGGAGATGGTCTTTATCTCCCCTGTCCAGCACATCCCCAGTGAGCTCTTGTTACTGCCTGTCATTCACATTCAATGTGCCAGTGCCACTGCTGAACCACTGGCCTTCAAGTCTGGTCATCTCCTTGTGCCAGAGTTACAGGGAGGTTTTTTTCACAAAGAAATCAAAGTTTGTCTTGCTGTGGCTGTCCAGGAAACTGGGGCATTAGTGATGGTAAGAACATGCCAGGAAAATGAGTAAGGGTTCAGTTTATTTTCTGCGGAGAAAAAGAATCTCAGGGTTGGGGTTGCTCATGATTTGCTGTAGTGTGGTTGCCTCTGAAGCACTGTATCCATAGTGCAGGTGGTGTCCCAGTGAGGACTGACAGCCTCCTGCCATCCAGCTCTATGCCTTACCCAGACTAGCAGAGGTTACATTTCCAAGTGTAAACTCAGTCTCTGGATCCCTTCCACCCATGAGTCTTTCACTGTGATGGCCAAAAATTGTGCAATTTGCAAAGATGGTCTTTTGTGTTATGATTGCCAGTTCATGAGGAAAAGCTACCGAACAGTTGTGGGGTAGTAACCACACTCTGTTTTCATCAATAACCCTCCTGGTGAGAGGCCAGATTAACTACAAGTGGGAACTTCCTTGCTTGGCTGAGTACAAACAACACGTAGGACTCGTATAATGGCCATAAAGATTTCTCTAGGTGGTATAAAATCGCATCTTTTGTATCTGTAATGAATAGCACGAGGGAGGCTGATAAACCTGTGTGGTTGAAGACGTCCTGTAGAAGCGCAGGGGGAGGGTGACCAGCTGAGGACCGTGCTATGCATCCTCTAACATTATGCACGGCAGTCATTATTTATTGCCGTGGGATTCACATTCTCTGGTGAAGGGGCAGGATGCAGGCAGCCTTTTTCTTAAAGAAATCTCATGCTCATGGTTTGCTTTACTCTCAGTTGTTACTCATTCCTCTTTATTGTTTGTTTGTTATGGGGCAGAATATCCCCAGCAAGGTGAAGTGCCAATATATTGGGCACTGTTCGAACACAAAGAGTATGCAACGCTCCTTACTTTGAAGAGCTTGTAATCAAAATAGGCAAGACAAAGCATGAAAGCAAGGGGAGTATTTTCAATCCAAAGTTATTTCCTTCCCTTTTATACTTAGCAAATGCAGCTTCAGTCTGGCCGCACAGATTTTCCCACCCACCTCTCTTAACAATTTTATATTTTGAGAGAGCTGAAATTATCATGTTCTTGCTAGCAAAGAAATGCCTTTCATGTCATTTTCTAACCACAGCCATTTGAAATGAGCCACAGAGCTCAGTTCAGAGCACTGATGGATCCTTTCTTCCCCGATTCCACAATGTACTAGTCATGTTGACATGTCACAGAGGGAACAACCGTGTTCTTGCCAGACACCTTCATGTTACTGGATAACCTAAGTGACATGGTAAAACATGTAAAGGGTGTGTGGTTTCTAGTCAAACAACCTGATCTTTCAGTAAGGGATTCTGGAAGGAAGACCTCCCTGGTTATCCTGTTTGAGGTTTTGAAGTAGTGGAGGACATCTCTGAAGACTGGTCCAGAGTCTGGGGTCTTATAAGGGTTTTGCAAAAGTCCAGAGCACTGACTGTAGATTCATTGGGTGCTGGCAAGAAGGCTTTTTAAAATTTAAATAGGCATAACAGGTCCTGACTATTTCTCTGTGGCACTATTATAATATATGTTATACTTATGAATAACCTGGGCCATCTGGCAGCTATACAGGGGAGGCACCCAGATTATGGGAGACACTCAGATTTCCCATATTCCCTGTCCTTTACAACCGAGAGTATCTACAAGTGGCACTCCAAAACACCTTGGAGAAAAGACAGTCCAAATAGACAAAGCAGTGACCAGAAGAGGAAAGAAAGAGAGGGCCATGAGGGTGGTTTCACAGCTGGTAGAGAATTGTCTGCAAATTCTAGATGTGTGATGTTACCAATAAGTAAAGGAAAAGTGAGTATGGTGGAAAGTCCACACATTTTTTATGGTGTAAATATGTTCCTAGAAATTTACCCAATTTCTGAGCCTAATTCCAGGCAAATCCACCACATAAACCTACCTGTGTCTTCAGAATAGAGTGTAAAATCCATTTCTTCAATGCAGCAGCAACTGAAAAAACAAAGTGGCAAAGAAACAACAGGAAAAGTGTTGCAGAAGAGGAGTAGGAGCAGGGACAGGATGGAGTAGAAAGAGTCCAGGGCACCAAAGTAAAGGAGCTTGACACTCAAACCAGGCTGTCTGTGACTGCTTTGGGGATTGGTATTATCTTAGGGATGAGACCAGCATGAGTAGGAGATTCCTCACCAGCAGCTGCTAGTGAATTGCAGGCTGTGCAGGATGTGCTGCACAGCTGGCCCACATAGCACACTACCGATGTGTGCATGAGCAGAGGGACAACACACAGGACTGACCACGCATGTTACTACAGCGTGCATCCTGTAGGTTGCCTTCTGTGCCCAGGGCTTTCCAGACAATTAAGAGAGGGAGGAATTAGAGAGGAAAAATAAATTACCAACTTTATGATGACCTTAGTTGTTATCTCTTGAGACAGGCGTGTAGCATCTGCAGCTATCCATTATTTGGTGTGTGGGTTGCAACTGTGACATTTCAGCAGCTCAGAGTTAGCTTTGATGAAGCCGGAGGCCAAAGATCAAAATTAGACTCATCTGGGTGGGCTAAGGTTCAGCCTCATCTGATACGTGTGTCTTTCCATAACACTTACCACCTGACAGAGTTATGAAGCCTGTCCACACAGTGTTCTCAGGGAGGAATGAAATATTGCTGCAGAGATGGAAAACAAGCACAGGATGTTTTCAAGATTTCCCCAAGACTGCAGAACACATCTAGATTGCTCTGAATTGCAGAGTCACGCCAAGGATCGAGTCTGAATTTTGTGAGAGATTTTAAGATCTTGATGGTGGTATTTATAAGGAGGGTGGATAGTAAATGATTTTAGTTTTTGATATGGGAGAAGTCTGAAAAAAATCTCCCAAGCCTTTTCAAATGTACGTTTCAACCAAGCCAGAATATGTCAAGTATTTCATAACATTTTCTGCTATAAAATCCATCACCTAAAAATTGAAATTGAAATTGAAAAAAAAAAATCAAGCTATTACCCCCCTCAGAAAGAAAAAAAAAAGGGGGGGGGAATTGAAACATGGTGATTCACTCTGTATTTTATAAAGCAAAATTCCAGAAAAATCAATGGTTTCACAAAGCCTCCTGCTTTCCAAGGGAGTTCTCGTAACAAAAAACCTTTACTGTTACTGTTAAGTTCCTCCATATGGCTTTGTTCAGCATCAGATCAATACTCAAGGCTCTGGTGGCACTCAGTTCTTTCCCCACGGAGCCACTAGACTAAGCCACTCTCTGTACAAACATCTTCCGTTCGGTATTTCCCTACTGAAAGCTCAGCACGGAGCTCTTCTCAGGCGGCTCCGAAAGCAGTCTGTCTGTCACTCTTCTAACTTCTCTTTGTTTTTTTTCCTTCCTTCCTTCCTTCTTCTCCCCTCCCCACTCTCCTCCAGGAACCTTCTGCATCATTTCACTGTGCACGTGCGTGGCTGGAATCAACTTTGAGCTCTCCCGCTACCCCCGCTACCTGTACGGACTTCCCGACGACATCAGCCATGGCTATGGCTGGTCCATGTTCTGTGCGTGGGGGGGCCTGGGCCTCACTCTTATCTCTGGCTTCTTCTGCACTCTGGCCCCTTCTGTCCAACCTGTCCCCAGGACCAACTGCCCCAAATCTAGACCTGAGAATGGGACAGTGTGCTAAAAATAAAAGCAAACAAATACACAC
>VZTU01019520.1:192285-249308 GCA_013400835.1 Zapornia atra | reverse complement strand
TGGCTCTTCCATCCAATTCTTAAACTTCAGCATCATACCTTAGAGGTCAAATGAACATACAGTTGCACCTACCTACTGCCATTTGGGAAGGGGAACAGGGGGTCTGTACAGGACATGGAGGGCGGGGTGGGGGGAACAAAAAAAACCTGTCCATTGAAGCCAGAAGGGAAAACTCAAACAGCAAGCAAAGGAACAAATCAAGCATTTCAGCCACCTCTACAATGTACCTCCTCAAGGCCATTATCAGAAACCCACCCACTTTCTTTTTCTTTCTTGAAACAAAATGGCAGCAGCCTGCTCTGTCATTGGGTTGGGTTTGGGGTTTTTTTGGGTTTGTTTTTTCTTTTCTCAAAAGAAGGAACGCAAAATGGACGGAACATGTGGGGAAAAGCATAAAAAGCATTTTCTCTTTGCCTGCCAAAATTTAGAGAGAAGCAAACAAGTGAAAATAATAGTAATAATAAACAGATCTAACAAAATAAAAACAGAAAACAACAGCAACAGCAACAAACTCCATGAGGACATCTCAGCGGACTTTCCAACAATGCGGTTTTAATCTTCCAGCTGCCTTACATCCAGGCTTACAACTGAGGCTGAACTGCTAACGTAAATGCAGCAGAAGGCCTTTTGAAAATGCTGTGATACATGTGTGTATATTTTTTTTCCTTCCCTCTTCTTTTATTTATTTTTTTTAAGAAAAAGAAAAATTTAAAACATTGCAATGTGATTGTCCACTAAACCATCCATGCTGTGTTTGTGGCCCACGACCGAGGCACCGCGACTGCAGGAGCGAGAGGAAAGCCGTCAGGTTTGAGACAGCGTGTCTCCTCTGGTGGATTTCAGGATGCGGGGTTTTTATTGTTGGTTTTCACAAAGCATCTGAGAGTTCAGGATGGTGGATCCAAGGGAAGACTGACCAGGGAGAAGGGAGGTGGGGGGAGCCCTGGCAGTTGTTTCTTCCCAGGTGTTTGCTGGAGTAGGATTTTATTGAGTTTCCATTTTGGATGTCTAAGACAACTGGGCAATAGCCATTGCCGAGGAGAAAAGGGGAGCTAATTTTTATAAGGGAGAAGTAAGAGACGCCTCTTGTTGTGTTCATGTATGCCAAATAAGACCTTCCTACATCTTGTCTGTGGAAACTGCCCCGGTTCACTGGACATCTCCACTCTCCATCTGGGAGAACTGTGTACAGATGGAAATGAAAGGGTCAGATGCAGAGAATGGAGATCCATTTCCCATGAGCTCAAGCGTTGTATGATATAATTGTGAACCTGCAAATGGGACTCTCCCTCTCTCTCTCTCTCTCTCTCTTTTTGGTCTTTCTATTTTTCCTGCAACTCCTCTTCCCGTTGTCTCCTTTTTCCTTCACTCTGCTCTTCCCATCATTCTGGTCGTAGGTCCCTGAAAAGCTAAATGAGCAGCAAAGCCTGGAGAGGTGGGTGAATGTCAGTAGGGGAAGCAAAGCATTTTGGCTGTGAGGGCAGCGGGTCCTTGCAGGGTAACAGCAGATGAGGGGAAGGGCCAAGGGTGTAACCAAAGGGCGTCTGAAGAGGTGATGACTGAATGGCCGTATGCAGGAGTGAGGGTACCACTGGCAAACGCACAGGGAAAGGGAGATGGGGCAAAGAAAAAAGGCCTCCCCAAAGCCAACCCAACCCAACACGCTCTTAATTCAGGGATAGTGCCAGTAATCCTTTCTTACATGACAGCTGCATGCCATCAGACTTCATTAGCCAATAAAAATCACCCTCTGCATCAACAAAAACTCACCAGGAGGAGGAGGAGGAGGAGGAGACCTGTTGGAACTGTGCTTGCCGCGCAGGAATGATGCCATTGATTTCCAGGCCGTGCCATTTACGCAGCTGGCAAGTAAGAGTATTTTTCCCAGCTAAAAAAAATACAACCAAAAATAATTCTTATATGATACAATTGCACAGCCAGCCATTCCCCTTCCAGCCTGCTTCCCCTCCTTGTCACACCACGTGTGCTTATTTTGCTTTACTAACAGTACCCCAAAAAAATGGAGGGCATCTTGGGGTAGGGTAGGTTTGGATTTGTTTTGTTCTTGTTCAATTACCTAGTTTTGGCTTTCTCTGGTGTACACATTCTCCAAACATGCCTGTGCCAGCTGCCATGGCAGTGTGTCACCACTGAGGTGCCATCCCTGGCAACTGAAGTCCTGCCATTTCGTTCTCCATTAGATCTGGCTGGAGAAAGTATTTATTTATTCATGTTGAGAACGCCTTTTGAAGAAACTTCCTTTTAAAGTAGATTGGTTTATTTCTTTTTTTTTTCTGGCAAGGTTTTCAAATAGAATGGTCTTGAAAAGCTTTGAAACTGTTTGATGGTACAAGTGCCTACTGGGTAAGGAGGCTGATGAGTTACTGTTGGAGTGAAGAAGGAAATTAAATGTAAAAACAGCTCTTTGAACGCTAAATGAAAATTTAAAGCAGATTTAATATGAACTAATAGCTAAAACCCAAAAGAGATTTATAAAAGAATTGTGAAATTTTTCAAAATATGAACAGTTTTGAAAAAAAACCCAACTTTAAACAAACATCTCTTAATCTCATTAAGAGATCGATGCTTTAGAAATTGTTTCATTAGAACAACTTTGAATGCAAACTTTCTTCCTCCACTGCAGTCCTGAGTGGTATAGGGAAGGTGTTTCATGGGAACAGAGACAACCTGGAGTGAGCCAGGTAACTCCAGGGCCCAGAGGTATATAGCTAGAGTGGCCCTGTGGCATGGAAAGCAGTACGACAATTCCTGTCATGACGGACAGTCTTGTGTGGTCTGTGACCGGTCACAGGGTGTATTCTTTTCCAGATACAGTTTTGAAGGAGGTACAGTGGTCAGATATAAAGAAATGGGAATAATTTTGCTCTTTCGTGGATTCTCAAAGCTGTCCTTTCTTTCTGCAGCTGGCATAAAAATAGTTCTGCCTTGATGAAGTAGTCTCTGACGGTGATGGTTCACAAGCTGTAGATCAGCCTGTGTGTTTGTCTGCGTGCAGCGGTGGTGGCAGAGGGTTACAGTTATTTTTACTTACAACAGAAAAGTGCTAACCCCTGATCTTTAGGCCAGCTCTGTGATTTTCCACTCACTACAGGAGAGACTAGCTAAGGCCTGTGTGGCTGTGAAGTATCTACAAAACTATGGGAGTGTCTGAAGCATCACATTATCATATAACTTTAATCTCAAACTGGATCCCCAAAGGGACCATTTGCCTAAACACCAGTTCTCTTGTTTTTGCCTGAAATAAGGGCAAAACCCCCTTGGGATATTCTGAATTTCCCTCTGTGATACTTACGGAACCAGGAGGAGCCCTGCATACTTCCACACCCTTGGAGGGGGTCTCACAGCCCCACCACACTTTCGGTTGGCTCAGACTCATCTTTAGAGCAAGGCTAACTCAAAATACATCCAAATTTGCAATTGTTAGTGTCTCCATCTATCCCGAGCCAAAGCACAACTCCCACCTAGTCTTGAGTTTCTGCATTTTTGAGAAGCTTTGAAATATCTTTCTGAGCAAAGATTCAAGCTTTTTGACTAGTGTCTGATTTTCTAGTTTGAGGAGCAGTTAATTAGAAATCTGTTAGCTGTGATCCCAGCACTAAGGGGCTTGACCCCATCCCTCAGATCAGCTCTGGCACACTGCCTAAGCATGTGCTGACTTGGAGCATGTGACTAATCCCCTTAACTTTGGTAGACTATTCATATGCTTAAAGTTAAGAATGTGCTTTCCTGGATGATGCTTGGCTTCCTGCAGAGTACAGCCCCCGCTTTCTTTTTTCCTATCCCACCCTTGTAGATAATGTGTCACTCTTGTCCTAGCCTGATGTACCAGCGGGTGCTCGGTCTCCCTCTCCATGAGGCTGGCAGCGTGGGGTCCGTGGCTGGCAGGCTGCCTCTCACACGTGGCCTTTCACGTTGCGCTGCTGAGACCACACGTCTTTGCGCTCCAGAGACCACAGGGCAACTTGACTGCAGTGAATGCAGATGTCATGGAATGCCAGTCCTAGGGATGCAAGATGATTTGGCTCAACCCACTGAGATCTGAAGGCAGAGGTTTTGTGTAAAGTGACTCACAGTTATTGTACAGTGAAGCTGTCCTGTGACCATAGTGAGTTAGCTACAGGAGGTTCTGCTGTCCATCCCTGCCCGGGAGCACTGTATATGTGAGGGGGCTACATGGCAGGAGTCCATGTGCTCTGTGTCTTATGTACTGTATAGGACACCTTCTTCTTCAAACTAAAACTGTTTGCGTGTTAAAATTCCTGACTCATCTTGGCCACATGTATATACCATCTCCCCATTTTCTCTCTCTCTCTGTGCAAACACACAGCTGATCCTCCCTGATCTAAATAGCAGTCCCTCCAGTTATATTTCTAGCTGGGCTTTTTACCTCTTTCATTCTACCCCAGAGACAGTCACAAGTGGCTCACAAACCACAAGTGACCAGAGCAATTTCTTTGAAATATTGCCTTTGAAAAATTGCTATTACTTTTAAAAATGTTATTCCAGCTGCAGTAACAAATGAAAGGAGAAAAAGAGAAACCCTCAGAGTCCTCTAAACAGAGGATCTTCATCCTCCCAGGAGAGAATCGTGAGAGTGCAGGTATTCTGCTTTCCTGTAGATGCGAGTCATTTGGGACTACTTTTAGCTACGGCATGTTAGCTGTGCAGTTCATTGGATAAAACAACTTTGGTGAGGGAGAGGATTGATATGCAGGGGGTATCTCAGATTCCCAAGTGTTCCTGGAAGACTGTGTCTCCATGGATGTCCACTTACCCACCATGCAGCGCCTTTGAATCAGGCTCATCCCTGGAGCCCCACTGATAAGCAGAGCTCAGAAGAAAATCACTGTAATCTGTCCTTAATTCTTGAGTGCCAAGCTAACTGCCAGCAGTGAAATGGAGAGGAAATAATATGTTACCAAGTATAGCTTAAATAAAGACATACATTATTCGGGCTCTTTCTTCTGTGTGTCTCTATGCAGGCCTAGAAGGGCTATAGGAGTGCTCAGGCACATTCACACACACCGACACCACTGCATTTCCTTGCCTCTAGGTTTCACACTCTTTCATGGCCCATACCACTGTGCTCATCCAGCCAGCAAGGGAAGGCTCAAGGTGAAAACCTGAGATGGCTCTGAACAACTGCCAGGCACCGCTGAGAGACAAGGAGTGAAAACTGTGCATGAAGCACAAATGGCACGTAAAGATTAGTGATGGATGAATTTCCAAGGTCAGGAACTGAGTTTCGAACGAGCCTAAAGTTGGATTGCAAACTCCAGTCCAGATCCATAAGACCTTCATTCTTCCAGTCTAAAACCAGGGCTTAGCTCAAAACTTACAGCCCCACTGTTTCCAGTAAAAGCCATAGTCTGTTGAAGTTCAGCAAAACTTCCCCTTGACTCCAGTGAGTTTTGGATCAGGTGCTTCAAATAATATTTAGTGCTCTCCTGGCTCACACTGAAAATGAAATGCATGTGCACACAATCACAACGTCTAATCTTTGACTTTACAAAGAAAGAGTCATCAGATGTTACCTTATCTTGTTTTTCTCTGTGATTTAGGGTCTCATCTGCCCCACTGACCCCATTAATCATTCCCACCCCAATCTTACAGCCTTCTTCAGAGCCATAGATAGAGATTATGACACTTGTTAAAACAAATGACCTTGTGCTGGTCCAAGGGGGCTCTGACAAGCTCCCTGGTGACATCAGTGGAAGAACTGGAGCCTGATACAATACTGTCAGTTTAGCAGCAGCATGCCCTGCCACGTGTTTAGGATTTCGCTTGGAGAAAGAGCTTAGATGACTGCCTCAATATAGGCCACAAGAGGGAAATGGAATGCTGGTCACCTCTAGTAAAGCACTCCAGAATCACAGATCAATTGTCCTTCCTTGCTCAGGGAAGACTTGCAATGAAAATAACAGAGGCTCAGATAGGTGAGCCCCAGGGAAAGGTGGGGGAATGAGAAAAAGGAAACCAAACAGCGGTTGCTATAGGTCAGAATTGACAAGCATTAGTAGAGTTACGTGAGGACGATCCAATGTCACCCACAGCATCAGCAGCAGGAATTGTCAGTCCCTTCAAGGACTGCATTTTTGTATTTTTCCTTCACTGACTAACACTCCTGCAAACTGGCAGAAAGCAGCTTCAGATCTTGTGTAGGGTGTATATGTCTGGACACCCTCACTCCCCTACTTCCTTAGACATACACACAAGCATACCCCACACGACGTGGTGCTTGTAACCTGTAAATAGGTGTACTATATAAAGAGAAAATACATGGCAAAATGCAGCATAATAGTTTATTTTCTATTCTTTTATACTTGACTCAGGAGTGGCAATGCCATTCAGATGCCACCTATGTCCACGTTAGGTTGTGCGTGCAGGTCATACGGAAACTATCTGTGTAAGAGATGTGGGATAGCATGGTTCAACTGGGGCAAACTGGGTATTTGCCACCAAAATGTATTTGGATATTTAAGAAAGAGTTGCAAATGTTGTTCTGACCCCAGAGGCGCTGGGAAAGGAAGCAGCTGAGACACCAGTATGTGTTTGTTTCTGCCTGTTTGCCTTTGGGCAAGGGAGGCAGAGAACAGCTCAGGGCAGGAACATCCTGAAACACCACAGCAAGGCTCCCCAGAGCTGACCATCAGTGCTCTTCAGTACAGGGTTACAGAGCTACTTCTGATCCCGTCAGTCCTGAGCTAGCCATCCTACCTCCGAAAACACAGTTGTGTCCACAAGTCCTGAGGTCCCACTGGAAGAACAACTTTGGCATTCACAAGATTGGCTCTTGCAACACGCTGTTGCAAGGTGCTTCTCTAACACTGATGGCCTCAGTCAGAAGAGAAAAATTTGCTCCTCCAAATCCGAAAAGTTTATGATCCCCTAGTGTAAAAATCCCCCTGCGCTGAGAGGCAGCACTGTGGCACACCACCACCCAAGTCTTACTTCTGTCCTCTGCAGAGGGCTTCTGCAGGCTGTCAGCAGCACGAAGACCACAGTTAATGCTGCTCAGCACGGCAGGGAGCTTCACATCCCCATGGCTCTGGGGCACAGGAATATTCCCATAAAGGCAGCTCCTCCAAGCAGCTGCGTTGCTTTGCCGGATGGTCAGAAATACCCAAATAGGAACAGCAAATCTGCAGAAGATGAGATAAAAAGAGTCAAGTCTTCAAAAAGCCGCATGACCTGCACGTTTTGCCCCAGTTTCAAAGTGATGTAGACACTAAGGAGCATGTATCAGATACGGCTCGGTCTCCTGGGGCCAGCTACACAAAAAAGCTTTGGCATCCGATTCCTGCTTAGGCGGTGAATAGGAGTAAAACCCTGAAATGCCTTTGGTGCCTACAAATTTTTTTTTAAAAAACCCATATATGCTCCTAATTTGCTTCAGCTCTTGTGACATTTTATCTGAAGAACAGTTTTCATCTGACTGTAAAGCGTAAGGCTGTAATTTTTTTATGAAGGTTTATTCATTACCAATACGGATCATAAGAAAAACGTTCAAGTAATCAGAACAATAAAATAAAAGCGCAGCCTTAGAGTATTCAGTCAGAGTGTACTGAATTATTTATAACTCCTGGGCACCAACAACAATCACAGACATCTAATTTAAACCGTTACTATTTTTACTTGGCGATTTCCATCACTTAAAGTGTTTATATTCATGTATCTGTTGTCTGATCTTTTGCAGTCCCCAAATTTCCCCTACTTACACAGAAAAGCATACTTGGGGACTTTTGAAGATAATTGTCTGCAGTAACTTAAATTATTTTAAAGCATTTTGAGGCTTAGTATGACAGACCTTGTGACTTTCAAAACTGGAAACTGTACCTAAAATGGGCTTGAACTTTCAGCTCTTTCTCAAGTAAAATTCCCGTTGTTTACAGGTCATTGGAATCAGTGGGAAATTTGCTTCATTAACAACTGTAACACTGGGTCCTATTTGTGTCTATAAGTACTGAGGGATATTAGGTAAGGAGGGTGTACTTATATGCCAGCCCACTTACGGATCTTTTGCATAGACATGGGAGCAGTCACTGCTAAGCCACCCCAACTTTATACCAACCTTTTTTTTTAATTACAAAAAACAACCATTATACTTGTGTGTAGCTGCAATAATGCAGTGGTGAATCTAGCCCACGGGCTGACACACATATACATGTATATATGTATGTATATGTATATATGTTTGTAAATTTATGAAAAATGTCCATAGTGTCATGATTGCCTGAAATAACCTGAGGTCGATGTACAGAATTTCAGGCAAAGGACTGTTTCTTTTTCACAATCCTCATGTATCTCGGTTTTAAATCAAAACTAATCAAAATTTATGATTTCCCAGAAAAACCTCACTCTGCCAGCTGAGGAGGAGTACCACACTAAGGTCAGCAGCACGCACATCCACACACACTATATCCAGTCATACGACTGTGTCTCAAGGGCTCTTCCAAGGAAAAGAAATGGACTGAAAAAGCCATGGCAGAATTTCTGTTCCACATTCGGTCTCTCAGTAGACTCACTTAAACTTTATTAGGAGGCCCTTTGTACAGACACTGTGCTTCTGCACTAGGTGTACATTTGAGGGGCACCTCTGCAGATGAAGTCAAGCTATATAAAGTCCTGAATTTCTGACCTGAATTCATCTCCATTCACCCAAGCACTTAACTGAGTTCTTTTTGGTAATGGGCTTGTCTACTCTAGTTTCTTGTGTAGTTAATGAAGAGATGGGCACTTCTAGGTGGTGAAACAGTAAAACTGACATCTAAGTCAGCTTTAGGAGATCCCTCTCACTTCACCTGATGGTCTCAAGGTCTTAAAAGATCTTAAATCTGGCACCTAGTGCAGAAGAGCATCAATATGGAGATCAGCCATGGCCCTGTGCTTCAGGTCCATGGCCTGGCTCACTATGCAAAACACAGATTTTAATTGTGGAAGAAGACTGTTGGAGTGAAAGGAGATCTTCATGGCAGTCTTCCCCTCCCAAATTGCAACATGACTACAAAGAATAGGGCTTTCCCCAACCCCTGTAAATTGCATTTGAGGCGAGTTCCTCATCGTCATTTCCAGCCATGGACTATTGGGTCGTCCGGTGCTGGATGTTGGAGATCTTTGGTCTGAACTCTTCACCTTTCACTGTCAGTCCTGGTCATTACTGAAGCAGTTCAAAAAACGAATTTACATCCTAAAAGTTTAAATAGCTAAGCTGTTCAAAGTTTACTTTCTTGCTCCATTCCCAAACTGAACCTGAAAAAAACTCTAGCTGGTAGTGGATAAAAAAATTCTCCTCCAAGGTACAGTTAGAGTAGTTTCATATTTTTGTTTTCAATGTTAATAACTGCTTTACAAACAGCTTACACAGAGATTAAAAAGATTGCAATTTCATCCCTTATTGTTGGGATTATAGCTGTCCTCAGAAAAACAAAGCTGAGGACTCAACAAGAGAATGAGCTGTGACTGTATTATTCAGAAAGCTGTTCTGACAAGGCTTAACATACGCCTCCATCTCATGGTGAGAGTCTTTCAGAGCCAAAATGTGGAACAGCAAATTGACAGCAAATCTGTCTGGAAGGACCAGTGATTTAATCCACTATAAGAACTTCGGAGCTCTTGTATATTCCCATGTTTTTCCTGAATAAAACAAACACAGTCAGAGGAGTGCAAGAATTAAACTCCAGGGCTAAGAGGACTTTGGATGTTGTGCCAACGTATAGTCACTACTACTTATTTCTGCAGCTAAATTTAAGTCAGTGACTTGACAATCTTCACCCATCTCTCAGAACAACTTTATTTTTAAAAATACTGTTAAGGTTATGGGAAGAGGGACTTCAGCTGGCCTGCAGTGACCTGTAAAGATCTGATACCCTGTACCAGTACTTAGGGAAAGACTTTGGCTAGAAAGTGGAAGACAAAACTAAGTTCCAGGGATCAAAAGTTATTTTTCAGCATGGTACCTCCTTGACCAAGCTGTACTGTTTCATCCTGACATTCCTCTCCTGTTCTCCCTTTCCCTTTTTTGAGGAGCCGGATATGTATCTCTCTCTCTCCATATCTCTCTCTCCTTCCCTTTTCCTCCTTCTGTGTGAGAATATAGAGATGCTTCCTGTAAAGACATTTTTCTCTAAAACCCATTCCATACTGGCTCTTGCATATGTGACTGTTTTGTTATTTGAGATGTCTGTGAAAAAGAAATAAAGGCTTTAAGAGTGAACTCTGGAAACAAGGAGGAGCTTGAGAATAAATCAGAATGAAGGATGCAGCACTGTTTTCTGCAAGACCTTTCACAATGTTCCTAAATTCTCAACATCACTCTCTCTCTCCCCCCTCTCTGCAAGAAGGATGGGGACAGTCCTGGGATGCAGGACTCTCAAATGGCATTCTTTTAGCTGTCAACTCACTGTGTCCCACAAGGGTTTTGCAGGTTTTTCTGAGTCAAAGGAAACATCCTTTTAAAAGGTGATAGTCAGTGTCCAACACCACGTGGGAGGAGACTCCAAAGGGTAACTCTGTCCCAGTTTATCTTTCTTTCCCGCTCCTTACAACAGCCCTGCGTGTCCAGCCATGCACATTCTCCTCCCTGTTGAGCTGATTTTGCCAAGGCTGTAACTTGCCAAGAAGGGCCTGCCTGGCCCTTCTTCCCCACGCTGCACCAGGACTATCTTCTTAGATGATTTTCCACTTTCTCTTCACCCCAAACAACAAACCTGCCTCACCCCCTAATGAAAGCCATAAGCACTCTTGTGACCCTGCAAGCAGGGGGTGACTGGCAGCAACGCCCGGCGCCGGGGCGATCCCAGGGGCTCCCATGGTCGTCTGGCACCAGGGTTAAAGCGTCACCTTGCCTTGCGAGCTCCCACCGTGCTGCTCACGAATTACTCTGCCTGTTCAGAGCTGTGGGTCTGACTCCTCACTGTCTCACACTTCTGCCATCGCACACTCCTACAGCAGATACGTGCAGGCATGGTGAAACACGCCTGTGTGAAGGCACGGGTGTTTTGCACAAGGGCCGGTGAGAAATCAGACTCACTGGACTCTGCTCCATCCACAGCAGATGCATCTCATGCAGATATTTACTCTTCAGGAGCCCTCCTGCCACAAGTAATATTCGCCCTAGCCGTGAGCCACCACACTGGCCAAAAGTTTTTGGAGTGTCCCAAGCCTGTCTGACAGTTTGGGAGGCTTGGATAATAATTCACTTAAAATGCCTGTGAACTGAAGTATGTCAGCACTTTTCTAGGACACTCCCAAGTAAAATAATGCAACTGGTACAAGACCCGTGTCATGTGGCTGCATCTTGGCCAGCCATTCGTTCCCTCAAAGTGCAGTACAGGCGAAGCCGTATTAGAAAAGACCTAGAATGATATACTCAGGCATATCCAGGGGAATGCATTGATACGTTGCATTTATCTGGCATACTTTCTCTTCAGAAAACTTTGCCAGTATGAATCACACCAGACCTGCCTGAGGCAGGTATGTATTATAGCCATTTTAGAGAAGGGAGGACAAAAGCTTGGGAAAAGACCTGATGTTTAGTGGTTTGATGGCCCCTTGAAACTTCCGCTAGCTGCAGGTGGAGCCTTGTGCTTTCGGCTCTTTTGAAAATCTGTATTGCAGGTGGTCAATCCAAATCTGCCATGGTTGTACACACAAAAACCAGGATTAGGAGTATCAGGATCCCGACTTCTCAGAGCACTGCTACAGAGCTTTGATCCCACAAAGCATATGAGCACTTGCCTAATTTCAAGCATGAACATCCCATTAATGATGCTATTGACATGCTTAAAGCTAGGCACGTGCCTAATTGCTTTGCTAGATTGGGAATCACATTAAAACACATTGAAGTTTAGCATATTTTGAAAATCCAAAAATGTGTCCATTTCTGATTATGTTTTGGGCACTGTCAAAAATATTTGAACTGTGTATGCAGCCGTTCAACCAGGTGGATCACTTTTTAGCCAACCCATGCAGAGTTTAACGAGTTTTGGGCAGTTGCATCCAGGTGTCAAAAGTAATCGAGGGCGGCACCTCCTGCGAGGTTTGGGCTTCTGTGCTGTGGCAAGAGGCGAAGTGGCTCCTGCAGCCATCGGTGCTAACAACACATCAACAACCAATTAGTGCGTTAAGTCCTTCTGGTAAGATGTGAACGTGGTGGCTAATATCCCAAGTAATGCGACACCTTATCAAGTGTATTGTACTTTCCATTTCTTCCTGTACTCTGTTGACGAAGAGGTGAACAGAAGTTGTTTAAACAAGAGACAAACCCAAACTTCTTGTTCCGCTACTCCAAGGTGCTAATCTGCAGGCAGATGGGTGTTTGTGTGTGCGCATGGGTGTTTGCAGGACCACGGTCCTGAAGGATGGGTAGGTCTGAGATCAGGGAACTAGCAGGGGGAATGAGCAAGCCCCTGCAACTTTGAAAAATGAAGTTGCAGAAAGCATTGCAGGACTTCGCCGAAAAACTGGCTACATCTTAGTTTTCCATTTGTTCTGGTTTCGTTTGGTTTTGGTTTTATCCAGATCGGCACAGGATACTGTATTTCCATCGATTAAAATCTTGTCTGGTAACTAAACAACTTGTTCATGGAAAGTTTAAAAATAAATAAGTAAACTGTCAATTGTGGAATGTAAACTGATTAAACAAATAAAAAACAAAATCATGTTGTGTGTTTTAAGCGGCTGTGTCTGCTTGTGTCAGCAGCGGGGCTGGGCACCTCTCACCACCACCAGCTGAAGGACGAAGGACAAAGAGCAGAACTGGAAGGTGTGTGGCCTCTGAGCTCTGGGGCATTGGAGATGCTCTTTCAAAACCACTAATAAAAATGATTAGATGGATTTTGATCACTGTAAAACAGTACAAACACAACCAGTACCTCAACCTGTCTGTTTCTGATGAGGTTTTTCTGCCTGTCATTGAAGGGTTTGGTTTCTGATGGAGCTTTGGGAACTGCACATACTGTAACACCATTAATCCCTTTCGGAGCCACTTAACTTGCAGAAGTCTGTGATTTGATTTGATTTAATTGTATAGAGACATCACAGTAGTTTAGCCCCCACCTTCCCCCAGTGAATAAACAATCCAAAGCAAATATGAAATATTTGGGGTTTTCAGCACTCAGCTGTAAAGGCTTCGGGAAACCTGGCAGGCACAACACTGTGCTAATGTTACTGCCTTTTCACTGCACTTGTGTCCTCAGGCCAACAATTCCAAACCGGGCACACATTTCCTATACAGCATCGAGTGTGCAACTAGAGTCGGGCTGCAGGTGTCCCAGGTTGAACACCCAAAAATCAGGGTATTCATAACAAATGGAAAGGGATAAAAAATACCCAAAATATTTAAAACAAAATTAGGAGGAATAGACAAAAGTGCTTTTAACTGTCCGAGCAAAGGAAGACTAAAAGGGTAGATCAAAGAGAAAGACATGACTTTTTAATTTTGTAACCAATGAGTTTTAAACTAATTAACCTAGAACTAAACTATTACAAAAAATGCGGGCAAGGTGTTTTTAAAACTTAATTATTTTGTTGGGTACGGTGTTAAATATTGAAATTGTCTGTGTTGCCTATTTTTACCTGATTTAGCAGTTGTATCTGTCAAGACCTGACAGCCAAATATAAGAAATATAACGAGACATCTAAAATATCCTGTCAGTTGGCACCTTTTTCTAGCTGATGGTTCTTTCCAAGCTGACTGGGTTTTAGGCAACAGACTTTGGGTTGTAGCAACAACGATCAGTCTTCTGCAGTTTGCAGGATGGAGTCCTTCCCAAAGAGGGACTGTCTAAAATAACTGCTGTGAGGAACCAAATGAAGGGGCTGAATGGAGGAGCATAAAAGGGAACCCTCTGTCAAAAACCAGACCAGAACTAGCGTAAATCATTTGACCTCTTCCATGTCACTAAAGGCTGAGGAAGTGCGAAATCCTGGTAATATACTAAACTCAGAACTCCAAGGATGTGTCTCCTTTTTGCCACATTTTAACCAAAATCGCTTACATTACCAGTGCTTATGACTTGCCTGCTCCTGCGAATAAACTCTGTGGGACGAAGCAGAGAGCAGGAGGGAAGCTGGCAGGGGTGTCCAGAAGCTGGCAACCCCCCCAGAGCAAATGAAGGGAGCGAAGGCTGTACAGTGGCATGTTCAGTGCTGCGAGGCATTCAACCCCTTTTGATTAAAAATCTCTTCTTGCCTACTCCTGCCCGTGCTGCCAGGCTCCATCACCCACCCAGCCATCCACATCTGCTTAGCGAAAACTCTCTGGTTTAGCAGCAAACACTGGCGGTAGGGGCTGCTCAGGTCTTTGCACTCTGCCATCAGCAGAGGCAGCGTGATTCATTGGTGCTATAAATGGAAGTCTGCAGAGCTCCATTTGCAGCAGGGGAGAAAGCAGGTGCCCTCTCTCGTGGCAGCAGTGGCAGGGAAAGCCTCAGGAGCACGGCCGCCGGGGCAGAGGGCTCAGCTGCTCAGTGCTTGTATGGGGAAGGGGGAAGAAGAGCGTGAACTGAAGGAGCCAGCTGCTCCTTGAAGGCTGAGCTAGAGACACTGTTGTGGAAAGGCCTGCTTTGCAGAGAGTGGCCTCAATTCAGGAAAGATTTGTGCATGAAACACCAGGTTTGCATCGGCCCTGAGGGCTGAACTTTAACTCCCCAGTGTCTGCTGCCGCAGGCTCCATGGTGCTTTGCAGCTGCCCCTCACTTTTTGGGCTTCAGCCTTCTGGCACAAGGGGAGACACCGGGCAGTGCCATAGCACAGCACAGGCGCCTGCAATCCCCCTAGACAAAACTGACGGAGAGCAAGAGATGGGAAGACTCATTAACTGTAGTTCACCACAGAGGAATCGGAGAACAGAGGGATCTGAATAACTCAGCATCACAGAGGCTGCCTGTGGCAGAGCAGAGGCGTGCTGCGCCCTTGTTAGGCTGTCTCTGTCAGGAAGGCAAGGGCTGAGGCTGCCTTACACAGACACTGCCTCCCCGGCACGCCGGGCACCCGCACTCAGCAGCTCACAGTTTGGGAAGTGTAGCAAGCGCGCTCATCTCACGCGGTCCAACTCCCGCTTTGAATTAGCACCATCGCCCTCAAAGTTACCTCCAGCTATTCAAGACTCCAGCTGCTCATGAAGAGAAGTAACTACTGACTTAGGAAGGAAAGAAGTGAATATTTTGAGAATAAGGTTTAAGAGAGAGAAATCTACCTGTTGGCTTCCTCTGCAACACAGTGGGGCCTTGGCAGGTCAAATGGAGGGACCGGGGCAAACAACTCCAGTTCTTCAGAGCAGTGAAATCCCTGGCTTTGCCCCTTGCACAGCTTTCCCTATGCTTTGGGGTGCCTGTGAGTGCTCTGTGCCCACACAGGGGAAAGGACCCTCTCACTGAAACACAACTGCTTGGTTTCAGAGGCAGGATAATCTCACAGTGACCTTTCTTGTCAGGAGCACATGGTAACAGCAGCAGACTGGGGCAGCATGGGGTGAGGATGCTGGTAATGAAATGCTTTCATAGCTCGACACTCATTATTCCATTA
Source organism: Zapornia atra (assembly GCA_013400835.1). Taxonomy (NCBI): domain Eukaryota; kingdom Metazoa; phylum Chordata; class Aves; order Gruiformes; family Rallidae; genus Zapornia; species Zapornia atra. The sequence continues at coordinate 233,762 of VZTU01019520.1, read as the reverse complement.
CATTATCGGGCTCTTCCCCAGGGGCCCTCTAAAGAGTCACGGCTGAGCTCTTTTCCTGCAGAGACCAAACCCAGACCACCTAACAAGCTACACTTACTAAAACTTTGCTCCCTTCCTGCTCGGGAGGGAGTGTGGTCTTGTTCATTTGCATCAGACAGAGGTGGAAGAACTACGCCAGCTCAGCTATGGTTTTATCAGCCTGCTAACACACGACAAACAAAGCAGTCATGCTGTCCCCATCCAGGAGTGGAAGAGGCTGCTGCCACCCCAGAGCTCATCACACAGGACCCATCTCACCTCTGGTCATGCAGGTCAGGCTTGATGTGACTCTGAGCAACCTGATCTAGTGAAGATATCCCTGCTTACTGTATTAGGTGATCTTTAAAGGCCCTTCCCAACCTAAAACATTCTATGATTCTATGATTCTACGCTTGCCCAAAGGTCCCTGGCATGCCTCAGCCACCCTCTCTGCTACCCTGCACCTGCTGGTGGCATCTAAAGATTGACTGTTGAACACTCCTTGGTAAGAAACTGCACTTTGCCTTTGACTGCTTAATTCCCTGTGATTTCTTCCCATCCTCAGATAAACCCTTGGTCTTCTCAGTTCTGAAATTCAAAGAGGCCATCACTGGCAGTGAGGGTCTCACCTGCTGCTCAGAGTGCTTGAAGCCTTCATTGGCCATGACAGCAAAGCCTTCTGACAGAGCTCAGCTCTTTACCAGGAAAGGAGTGGATGGCCCAAGGGCATACCCAGCGGCATGAGAACTGTACTGCCAGCAGAAACAGTCGGAGACAGATCGCAGACTCCAAGCTTTGGGCCATCATGTCCCCCGTTCAACTTCCCTGGAGACACCACTTTGAGTCAAAGAAGATGGAGAGTATTTTGGGAGGTATTAAACAGGAGAACTGGAGGCACTAGGGATCTTGCTTTGGCTTTTGTTAAATGTTCACAGCAATATGCAAAATGCATGCCAGGAACATAAAGGGAGAAATAAACCCTGTCATAAGGAGAGTGCAATTTGGAAAAGTAGAGGCAGCCAAAGGGTGAGAGAGGAGGGAAAAAACCCCTCACAAAGCTTCATAGCGGCAGTGTGCACTTGGAGCTGGCCATACGTTATTTGAAACCACTCTGCACAGAAAGCTGACTAGCACTTCAGTGCCTTCTGATGGCTAAATAAAGTGAGCACACACATGCGTGTACACATGCAGACATGTGTGCAGCCTCAGCCTGTAGGTAACACATGAAACAAAACCAAATAGACATCATCATAGCAAGGCAGATTTCCTCCTTTTCTGTTACATTTTCCTACAAGCTTCCTGCAGACCTGTCAGGAAGGAGGCTGGGAGTGAAACAAGGTGCTCTGTGCACTCAACAAAGCCTCGACTTTTCAGTTTCACATTTGGGGTGTCTCTGACAGACTGCAGTTTCTGCTTCATTTAACCCAGCTCGTTCCCTTTGGGAATTCTCTAACCTACTGTGTTTGCAGGAAGCAATACCGTGTGCTGGGGTTTATAAGGAGCTTCCAAATAGAACAGGTGACTGCTGAGTCCTCCTTTCCCTCTTGTCTGTCAGATGGAGATTTATGCATTACCTTGCATGTCTCATCTCTTCCCAGCTACCAACTTTCACAATTAGAAATCTAAATATTTTTTGAGTCTTCTAATGCTTCATCAAACTCCTCTGCAATCAGCCAGCGGATTCAGAGGGTGATGAGGACAGATGGGCAGACATGAAGTGACAGAAGCTTCATTTCCTTGGGAAACTGGGATAAAAATACTATGTTCAGAGTTCAGTTTTTTCCATGAAGATGCACAGTTTCCCAGGAGGCCCAGCCAAGTCAGTGGCCGCAGGTGGCAGCAGCAGCTCTGTGTCCTGGGTGGCACCTTTGCCCATCGCAGCTGTCATTGCCACTTCTGCCAAAGGCGCATTGCGTCGGTTCGCCCTTTCAGCTGGGAGGCTCTGTGGCTGTTGAGTCTGTTGCTCTGGGTCTGAGCCCCGAAAAGGAGCCCAGCAGGGAGGATGATATGGAAACATCATGGTCAGAGAGGAGATCCGCACTGTCTGAGGCAGGATCTGAATGCTCCCAAGCGAAATCTGGTGAGTTGAACCGTATCTGCAGAAAGAGGAAGATGCCCTGAGAGAAGGTGTGTCTCAGGATGGGCAGACAGCCAGGCCTTCTAGCACCATCCTGACTGGCCTTGCAGGAAACCTTGCAACCCACCTGCCTGCCTTGCTTTGCCCACCGGTAAGTGGGGATGGTGGCTAACATCTGCAAGAGGTTATTGTGAAGGCCACCAAGGTAGTGCTGCTGCAAATGCTCCCAGGAGGCATGACCCACTCTGCATAAAACAGACCCAGAGCCGCCTTCTTGCCATTTTGACAGTAACAACAAATTAACTTTCACCAGCCTTGCAACTTCTCTGCAGAGCTACATCCAGGTGGCTCATTTATTAGCAATAGGCTCATCATCTATTCTTGAACCCAGAGCTGCAGCCCAGGGGCTCACAGGACTCGAAGACAGTGGTGCAGGATGTGTAGCAGGTTCACTGCCCTGCGTGCATGGGGAGGAGGGAGCAGTGCTCTGCCCCCAGGCTGTGCAGCCATGGCTGCCAGTGCTTGGCCTGCATGAGGTTTTCCCAACCAGCACTATCAATGTCTCTTGATTGTCCTGTCAGACCTTCGCTGACAAGTACTTAAATTGAGCAAGTTCATCCCATAAAATTTAAGGAAGAAGTGAGAGGATGGAAGAATGAAAAGCGATGTATTTTTCTTTTAGCACCTCTCTTTTTCTCATTTTCTCCCAAAGTGTCAGCACCTTAAATAAAAAGCCTTTTACTGCCTCACTGCTGCCTGCATCCAGTCACAAATAGTGCATGCTGTCACAAACAGGCCAAGGTCTCAGCTAGCCAGCTCTAGCCTCAAGGGTGTCACCTCTGTGCAGAGCCCTTCGTTCTCCTTCCTCTCTCGTTTCTCCTTTGCTGTCACATTCGCTCCTGACAGCTCGGAAAACACTCGCCTTTTGCTTCTAGAGATCAGAAGAGGTTGAGGGCAAACTCTGTTCCAGAGGTCCGCTGTTTAGCTTCCATCCCACCAAGAGAATGGCTAGGAGGAGCCATGTCACCAATTTCCAGTTTCTCACAGTTATTTCCAAGCTTGCAAAGCACGCTGAGACCTGAAGCCAGCTGCTTCCTCCTGCAGCCATGAAGAGGGTTGTCTAGAAAGGGATGTCCTACAAATTCTGCTTCATGGGGAGCCCCCATTAAGCAAAATAAGGGTGTTGGAGATAAGAAACTCCTCTCTCCCCCAAAAATAATCTCTTCTCCTCAGCAAATCCAGATAGATCAAGGCAACCCAGTCATCAGGCAGGAGGAGGATGAAATGGGGTCCTGAGTGGGACCTACTGGGCAGACAGATCACTCCTAACCACGTAGCATATGCTAAATCAGGGGCACTCGTTTGTTGGCATTTTGTTGCATTTTTTGATCTCCTGACTGAGTCCAGACAGCATCATGGCAGAAAAAATGCTGGCAGTGTGCAACGCAGGATGTGATTTATGGTGGAGCTGGGCAGAGGAGAAGCTTCGGCCCCTTGCTCCTCCTCACACACTGGAAGATTTATGCCACTTCTAACAGTGTAGTGGGAGACCCTGTGGCCTAGGACCCCCTCATTTCTCCTAGAACTGGCTGCATACATCATCTATGATGTATTTCTCCACAGTTACATAGTCATAGGCAAGTGTAGCCTGGACAGGAGGGTCCCACAACACGAATGGGAAAAGGACAGGAGATATACAGGCAGTTATACCAGGGGTGGGATGTTATCCTCTGACTTCCCATTTTATTCTTTTTTTATGGATCCAGGAGAGTCCTGTATTTTTCAAAAATCTTATTTTTTATCTCTTTGCCCCCTTTACTGAAGAATGTAACTGGGCACCTCTATATTCCTGCAGTAGTAATACTGCATTACTGAGGCAATGCAAACTTGATGTTAAAACAAAAAGGTGTTTCAATTGTTTGGAGGAATACAGACAAGAAGGGGGCTGGGCCAGCTCAAAAGGGCAATGACCAGTAACATCTCCCAAGTCCAAGCTAAATCCAGGCACCTCTCCCTGCCTTGACCCTCTCGTGCAGTAATTTGCACATACACACGTGCATATGACATACCAATCCCCTCATTGCTTTAATGAGACCTACTCCAGGGGCTGGGGTTTTTTTCAGCCATTTGGCTGAGCCTACCAAAGAGGTCACAAACTCCTCTGTGATACTCAGGAAAAAAAACCCAATAATAATTCCGTGCCAGAATGAACATTAAGTATAAAAGTAGAGTTGATAAAAATAGTGAAGTTGGATGAGGATATTTTTGATGTACCCAGAGAGGAAGCAGTCAATGTTTCCATCAGGTGTGCAATGTACCCATAAAATGTTCCAAATATATTTTCATGCATTTATAGCTGGGGAAAAAAACCCCAACCACCAACCCTTACATTTGTCAGCAGTTATCTTACCAGTGAGACAAATGATGAGTTGTTGGACTAGACAGTACGGATCAAAGCTAGGGATGGGAATTGTTTTGATACGTGTTCAAGTGGCTCTGTGCAGGTGTAACAGCTAAATATAACTTGGCATGGCTGATAGGCAGCAACAGCTTGAAAATCTAGCCGTCTGCTCTTCATGAATGCACCTCCAGTTACTTCCACGAGCTGAGGATTAGGCCCCAAATCTTTTAAATATGGATAGCTCAGAACTCCTCTGTGGTTTTGCTTCACTCAGTGCAACATCAGGAGCTGCTACATGTCAAGAAGAAAGTGATGGCTTCCTAGTCCCATGCAAAACCATCCAGTATGTCACCTGGAAGAATCTGATGCACCCAAGAGATGCTGCATCACTGTCACAGAGTTCAGCTTCATGGTGTCTCTGGCAGCCCCCTGGGCTGGGCTATGCAGGGGCTGGTGTTTGCCATGGGAATCCAGAGATGTTGTCTCTGCTGAAAGGTCTCTATGCTGACAAGTGGAGGGCTCCATGACCATTTCTGGTCCCAACTGTGCCATTTTGTGGTAACTGGGTCATGTAAAATGGCCAGACTCCAGAAAAGAACCCTGTAATCAAAACAGGATTTTCTGGAGCTATTTAAACGCATTTCAGAATCTAATGCACAAAAATCTATGAGAACAATCTGTTCCAGAATTATCCATCACTCTCTGTGAGATTCAGACTCAATTTGATTGCTATTATTGTATGTATTTTTATTTTCCTGTTTGCTTAATGAATGTTGCAGTTGTAGTAATAAGATTATTGGTAATATGAAACAGATTTGCAGAATGATGAGAAGATAATTAGATGATACCTTGAGGGTGATTTCTACCTAAGACACAGTAACTATGCCATGGAGTAAATAAAGTTGGTGAGGGAAGATATCAATGGCTGTTTACCTAAGATACAATTATTCCCCAATTACCAGGATACACATTTAATTATGGTGAAATACCCAGTGTCTGATGCTCTCCCATCCACTTGTGAGGCTGTGGGACAAAGCCTTGCCCAGGGTGTGAGCTGTGGTTCCCTACAGCCCAGGATGAAGTGGTGAAGGTGGCACTCAGCACCCACACCTGAGACAACCCAGTGTGTTTATGGGAGTTGTGCTGTTTACTGGCAGTGGGACTCACATAAATACATTGGGTTGTGAACTGTGAGGCTCTGATGAGACCAAGTGATCAAAGTTTGCCTGGCTTTTAAGAGCTCTGCCTTCCATCTTGTGCAGTTCCCATTGTCCGTGTGTAATGGCAACAAAGGCCTGACAGCACAGTGGTGACAGAGATGCTTGGCTATCACAATCATAGTCTTAAGACTGCATCTTCCTTTCTAGACTGGTGTTTCCAGATCAGCATTAGTGCAAGGAATCCATGGCTACTGCTTGGATCTGCAATGCCAGCTTGGGACAAAGCAGTAGTCTAGCCACGAGCCTGCTGCCCACATCTCCTGGACAAGACAGACCCGTTGCCCACTTCCTCCTTCCTTTCTTGGATTTGCAGGCCAACAAGTAACTAACTGAGTACTGCAGGTGACAATCTCCAGTGAATACACAGATGGTCCTGTCCCACCATTTTCTTAAAGCAATGGCAAGGAGCATACAGACACAGAAGCAGATACACAGCTTTCCAGCTTGCCAAAAGAATCATCTCAATGGCCTGCATATTCAGTATTTATGGTGAGTTCTACCAGGTTCCTCAGTGTCTCTAATGGTCTGTGCAATATTTTCCTGGCTCTTCGCTCAGACCTTCACACATCCATTTTGATCCAAATTAATGAGAATTTCTACATAATTTTCTCCATGGTCTCACCCTCAGCTATATCACTGGCAATCACAGTCCATCTTTTGTCCAAAGTAGGCAGAGATTAAATATGAAACTTAATTCTAAACTGCACCTACTGCATTTACACACAGGTAGCTGGGAACAAGCCTGGGCCCCCAAAACGCCTTCCAGATGTACACTCACCTAGAGACAGGAATTCCCAGGAGCTGTAACTGGCCTGACCATCTCCATGAGCATGATATGTTCAATTTCAGCAAAGACTGTTTTCTCTGAATTAATCCCAAAATCTCCTTATTTACTAGAACATGCCAACACGATGTGTCATTGGCAGCTGTGGCACAGGAGTCATTGTTTTGCAGCTTTGGGCACAGCTTTGCAGGACCACTGATAGCATCCTTGGAAAAGTAAGTGCCTAACTTGACTCTTGTGTTGAGAACCATTGGAACAGAGTCCTCTCAGCAACCCTTTCAATTTCTCAAATTCTCTGTTAATATCGATGTTGCACATGCATTAAACATCGCCACACAGCAGTGCTCCAGGAGGTTGCTGCAAGCAGATAGATTAGGGGCAAATACCTCTCTGTTACTGGCATTCCCAGTGTATCTTTATGCGTTTTCCTTGTCTGTGTGGGCACACCCCCCTCTGCCATCTCTCCCATGATCTGCTCATTCAACTTTTTATTTTACCATTTATGTTTCCAGTATCTGAAGGGCCTACAGGAAAGCTGTGGAGGTGCTGTTAACAAGTGCAAGTAGAGATAGGACACGGGGTAATGAGTTTAAACTAAAAGAGGGGAGATTTAGATTAGACATTAAGAAGAAATTACTCTCCCTGAGGGTGGTGAGGCCCTGGCACAAGTTGTCCAGAGAATCTGTGGCTGCCCCCTCCCTGGCAGTGTCCAAGGCCAGGCTGAATGGGACTTTGGGCCACCTGGACTAGTGGAGGGTGTCCTTGTCCATGGCAGGGGGTTGGAACTAGATTCTTTTTAAGATCCCTTCCAACCTAAACCAGTCTGTGATTCTGTGATTTGCATTTGTAGAATTTTCTGGTTTGTTTGCTTAGCTTTGTCCTGGCAGTTCTAGCACGAGAAGATCCTGTGCATTGTCCCTACAAAAAGAAATATGATAGTACCTGTTCTAACATCCCCTGGCCAATGACACCATTAAGATCCCTTCTTCGCCTCTGATTTAAGGGTAACTTTCCTAAAGACAAGACTTGCAGGGAGGAGGTGGTAGCATGAAGCTAATGGAAGGGGAGTCTTTCAGGTCTGCTGTGTATTCGGTTGAGATCTTTCCTAGGTGCCTTTTCCAATGTATCTCCCATTTATTTTCTAGTTTTGTCCACATCCTTCTTTATGCTTAATAAACTTCTCACTGCCCATATTTCTGTTTTCCATATTTACTTTCTGCTCTGTGTGACTCTCCTAAGAGCATCTTCCAAAAGCATTTCTGGCAGCGCATTTACTTTTGTATAACAGTTAAAAAATAAATGTCCTATTTACTTCCAGTGAGACCATTTCATCTTTGGCTGCTGTGCATTTTTTGAGATACAATTTTCATCTAAGCAAGTGGTGTTGTCCTTGTTTTATTTACCCAGCATGTATATTCCTTCTGTTGGTATCCACATGTTTTTGTTTAGAGATGTGCTCCCTTGTACTCCTTGCATCTTCATCACACAGTGGACACGATCCAAACTTATGCTAGCTGCTGCAGTGTGCATAAACTGTTTTACATGTTTGACATCTCAAGCCTCTTCTTTTCTATGACTTGGGGTTCTCCATGTGCCTGTAGCATCCGAGCCCTGTCCATCCTTTGTAAGATTCACTCTGGACCAAGTGATTTCTCTCTCCTGGCAAAGCTTATCTCCTCCGGTAATTGTAAATCTCCTGTGAGTGGTTTAACGGCTTCATTCTTTCATTTATGGTATTTCCTTAATTTACTTTACTCCAGGTACCTTATGGTATTCAGTACTTAAATTACTCTCCCCATCTGTTCTTAGAAAGGGAAAGCAAGAAAGCCAAGGAAAGATGTCATATAAATGGAGTCAATAACACCTGTGCATTTGGAGACCATGGATAACAAGTAGTGGCTCATAACTGTGGCTCAAACCGCTTTCATTTAATGTAAAATACAAGGCTGTGCTGATCTAGCCTAGTCATGTCCCAGAGCCTTATGCTGCCCTCAGCATCATCTTATCATAGATCCTTAAAGCAGCATATTCAGTGAAAAGAATGTCTAAACAGCATGAAAAGCAAAGCCAGCCTTTGAACTGACACCAGATCATAATGTGAAACGAATTCAAAGAAACTACACTGCATGCAGTGAAGGCAACTACATGGAATTCAAAAGCAATGCCTATACCATAATTAACACATGAATTAATAACACGAGAATAAAAAGCAACGACTTTTAAAACACTTAGTAACTTTCTGGAAGATAAATGCAATGTAAAACTGTACAAAAAGCTAACTAGTCACAGAGCTTGTTGAAAATGCTTCAGAACACGTTTGGAGGAGCATGTCTTCTGAATCCTAAGGAAGCAATACCTAAGAAAGGAGCTGTAATTCCAGCAAGTTTTTCTCATGGGATGAATGAAAAGATGGCCTTTGAAATGGCCAAAAGCTGTGAGACAATGAAAAAGCAGTATACTAGATTTTATTCTAATTTTACTAATTTTAAAACATAGTTCAAGTACAGTTATGCATTCACCAACACCTTCAACCCCAATACCTTTCACAGACTGGTGAATTGGCCAGTAACATTTCACAAGCGAAGGTCATTGTCAGTATTAGATGTGGGATATATCTTTTGGCAGGGACTCAAACAGACCAATTTTTAGCAACTGAGTGGGATTATATTTTTCCTAAGTGGGTGTATTTTGCACTCAGAATCCAAGTCAATTAATATTCTAGCTTCTACAGAGGCAAAGATACTTTGCTGGTGAAGAGGAATGGGAGTGGTTCATCATTACAGTGATGGATTTTCTCATCCCGCCTTTGCCTGTGACTGATTCTGTTGTTCCCCCAACTCCACCTAAGGACAAGGATAAAACAACTTGTCGTCACAGAGCACTGCCACCGACTTTGGAAGAAGTGAATATTTGAGCAAATACAGTAATGTGCTGGGTATGCAATCTAAGATGTCAGCCAGATGTGTTCAGCGGGCCATGGTGATGCACACAATTGAGTCAAAACAAAACGAAAATAGAAGCATTTAATAGGAAACCAACCGGGAATCTCTCTTTTCTCCAAACTGTGGCTGTTGCTCTTTGATTACAATTGCCCAAGGCCCCACTCCATCTGGTCCATAGATTAGGATGTCACTGCCTCAGTGAAAAATGAATCACTGCTACAGCTGTATTAGTAGTTTTCAGGAGCTCTCCTGAATGTAAGATCATCTGGCTATAGGATGCAACCAGGATAGTATATGGCAGCAGCTGGATTTTCAGGTAGGTGATATCTTAACGTAAACATAGGTACATAGTATGTAACACCCCATTTCTGGATGCACTGAAATCAAGAAACAATAGAAAAGCCTTAATTTCATACCCCCTGACTCATCCAGCTGTACAACAGGTATAAATTGAGAGAATATGACTTTTTATTATTATTATTATTAAACAATGTGCATTAATCTCTGCCAGAAACACAATGCCTGTGTGGAGATTCTCATGGTTTAAATCACCCACTCAGGTTCTGCCTGTGGAAGTGGAAATACCCATTTGCAGATGTAAGCCCAGAAGAGTTTAGGTGTTACCAGCATGCTGGATGTGGGCTACCTCCCTTCCAAATAAATTTTGCTTGCACATGAGAACATCTGCACTGTCCCTGTATCATACTGTTCTCTATGCAGTCCCTTAATATGTATCAGTGCCATAGTAACAGATATGAGTGACCTTCGCTTTGGTCAGCAGGGTGTTCTTAAGGGCTGAAACCTAGAATCACCTGGGTTGGAAGAGACCCTTTAGATCATCGAGTCCTGTGCCAGGTCTTGCCGAGACCTTCACTAGAAAGCAGAGCATAGGGTGGCTAGGGTCAGCACAGGAACTGCTACAGAATTTTCTGTGCAGGGGTTTGTGCTGCTAGGTGAATGGATAAAACCCAGTCATGGAGAACTGTCCTTGTTCCTTCACTCAGAGCAGACCCAGAGGAGAACTAACTGGTGCTGGGAACATCTCTTGTCAGCTCTGAGGCCACAAGCTTAGAGAAATTTTTGTCGGTCACCATGCTATGTTTAAAGCTCAGGGTCCATGGCTTGCCACCCTAGTGTCTCAGTGGCACGTGCATTTACTGAATCCAAATAGGGTGGGAGTGAGCGCAGAGCCTTCTGAAATATGCCTCTGCTAAAGGAGCAGGCTCCCGACAAGATTGCCACAGAGCGATTTAATGGGTTTCTGCCGCTCTTCAAAAGCTGTGAATATCTCTATTCATTCCCTTGGAAAAAAGGTTAATAAACTCTGAGAATCAGGGAATATTTCTGTGTAATAGCTCGGTCATGGGAAGAGGGGGCAGGGCGTAAAGGTGGTGGGTTTTGCTGTAGAAATATGCTAGGCACGCTCCTCAAATTCCTTCTAGGGAGGGTGAAGCTCATGTTGTGTTCTGCTTACAGAATAGCCGAGGAAGAGCATGGAGGAGCAGAGATTATTCTTGTGCAGAGTTTCTCTGAGTTACCCAACCAAAAACCCTGCCAGTGTGATTCAGATCTTTCTCCAAGCCAGTGGAGCAGGCACTGACTGCAGACATGACTACCCCGGGGACTCACACCTTCAGGCAGAGCTGGAAATGAGGGCAAGAGAATCCATCATGAACTTTCTCTGCTCTCACAGGCAGGAACTTTCTCTGATTAGCTTCAGCAGCTGTAGCACTTTGCTCTCTTACATGGAATGGTGGCCAGAGGTGCAGTGGAGAGGGACCTGGGACACATGGTGGAATAACAGCTTCAGGCCCTGGACACAAAACCTGGAGAACACCAACTGGGAAGCCCACCAGATATTTCAGCAAGCAGAAACCCCCTTGGGCTGGGACGGAAAGAGCTGTCTCTTAAGCACAGTCTATCTATGCCCATGGCTTGTGGGTAGAGAAAAGCTGGAGGTGGGTGCGTTTGCTGGTCCAGAGCTCCCATCCCACAGCCTGATCTGGAGAGAAACTCAGTTGGTCCTGCTCCCGTCCACCAAAAGGGCTCTTCTCCACCTTCAATCACGCTTAGTGTTCAGGTGTTGTGGAATTAAAGCAGAGCAAATTATAACCTCCCTTGCTGGGCCACAGGCATGGAGAGATTTAGAGTCTGGGTTTTTTCTCATCAGCTGCACAAAAGCTTGAAGGTTGTGTGTCAAAAGAAGATGCTCTCCCCTGTCACTCTGGTCACAGTGCTATTAATCATGTGTAAAAAGCTGGGGAGGGGCAGACTGCAACCAGAAACAGTGCTGCTTCAGTCTGGCAGGAGCACGGACTTAACATCGGTGTGGCAAACACTGCAGCTCCGACACAGCAATCAATTTGCAATACAAGCTGCTATTTGCATTTTAATTGTAAGGGAGCACCCGAAGACATCCATACACTACAACAGCAGGAGATGAGGCTGACTGCACTGCTATTTGATATCCTCATCCCATCCTTAGCTGAGTCACAAATGCCAGAATAACCAGTAGGCAGAGGGGTCTCAGTTCTCCATTACCATAAGGACAACAGAATGACTACATCAGACTGGGGGTCTTCCTTTATGCACACGCAGGCACATATCCGTCATATTGCCATCATGCAAAACCTCTCCTCTGCCCTTGTACTGTGCTGATACAGAACCTTCTGGAGATGTAGGCTGGGGTCATGCAGTTCAGCCACACGAGGATCACCCACAGACCACAAGGCTAAAATTAGCTTTGAGACCATGAAAGCCGCTGGTACTAAGTGGTGGCTGTGAACAGGAGGACTTCTGCTCCGAATTTCAAAGGTCCCACTCAAAATTACACACAAAATGATGCAAACAGTGGCTTCAGTAAAATGATTACATATGTTCAACAGTAAAATGATTACATTCATTTCAACCCCATTCTCAGAGAAATGACCATGAGGAAAACAGCAACCCAGATGAGTTAGCTGAGATGAGGACTTGTGGACAGATTGTGCTGGACAGAAAAGGAGACTCAATCACTCTCTGCCCCTGTGAATTACAGGGCACTGCCAAGTAGGAGACTAAAATCTCTCTGCTGTTTCACCCATATTCTCTGGCTGAGAAGAGAACTGAGATGGTCAAGTATGTGACTTACATAAAATTACAAGCAAACATGTCACTGAAGCATGGCCATGTATCCAAGGCTGCTTCTGCTAACAGGCTTGACACTGATGGTAGAGATAGGATGATAAAAAAATTGCTCTTCAAAAATGGGCCAGACACAAGTAACCAGGATGAGGCACTCACCTGTCTTTACACACAGCTTGTGTGATAATTTTAGGTGACACATCCCCAGTCAAGTATTAGAGTTGTGGAGTAGCTTTTTGAGTGGTGACTTTTTACACAAGGCATCTAGCAATCATAAGAAAACAAAACACATGTTCCAGCCTCTTCTAAGCAGTTTTTCTGAAAAAGGAAGCAGTCATTTTACTTGGCCTAAAAAATGACTACAGTATATAATCTAGAGGATGTTTGAGATAAACACTTTATCTTCTCATTTTCCATTGCACATATTCTAATCCCTATTTTTATTGATTTGACATACAAAAAACTAGGAGAGCTAAAAAGGAAGTACTGGGTACCTGCAGCAGCATGGCAGGTGTGATCTACCTTGAGGGTGATCAGATGACCACAGCCAAAACTGGGGCATACACATTTGCCATGAGGGATTTTGGAATGGACAACTGCATCCTAAGTAAAGTCAGGTAATGAGACAAGTGCACAATCTGTCATTGTTGTTTGCAGTGTTTCTTCTCAGGGCAGTTCACTTAGAAGAGCCCCATCTCAAAACCATCAGCCCAAATTCTCAGATAATATCACACAATCCCAGAGCAGCTGAGGGGGGACAGGATTTCTGGAGCTCATCATACTAAAGAGGCTTTATTTTAAAAACACAACCTTGTTTTGGAAGACTTGTCCTGGTTTTGGCTGAGGTAGGGTTAGTTTTCTTTCTAGTAGCTGGTACAGTCCTGTGTTTTGGATTTAGTATGTGAACAGTGTTGGTAATACACTGATGTTTTAGTTATTACTAGGTAGTTTTAATGTCTATGCCAAGTCAAGGACTTTTCAGCTTCTTGAACCCTGCCAGGTGCACAAGAACTGGGAGAGCACAGCCAGGACAGCTGACCCAGACTGGTCAGAGGGATAGATACCATATATATCCCTACATACTAAGTACCTCAGGGATATGGTTTAGCATAGGACAGGAACAGTTGGACTTGGTGATCTTAAAGGTCTTTTCCAAGCTAGTGATTCCGTGTGATTCTGTGTGTGATATTCCATATTATATAACGTCATGCTCCAGATGTAACTGCAGAAGCAAGGCAGGAGAGAGATTTGCTGCTAGGAAACAGACTGGGCATTGAGGTTTTTATTCTGTGGATAGTGAGCAAATTGCATTTGTACATCACTCATTATCTACATCTGTATCTATATCTAAATATACATTATACATGTATATTATCATCATCATCATCCTTTGTTATTCTATTAAACTGTCCTTATTTCAACCGACAAGGGGTTTTTTCCATTCTCGTCTCCATCCCACTGCAGCGTGAGGGGTGAGCGAGCGGCTGCATTGGTGGTTGTTTACTGGCTGGGGTTAAATCACAACAAGCATCATTAATTAACACAGCTGTACTCAGTAGACTTGGTTGCAAAATAGGAAGTTACAGATGCTTGTAAATTACTTGTAGCACCTCATGAGAATTATGAATTTGAAAAGCACTTATTAGCACACAATCTTTTCCTAAGCTAAGGAAAGCAGGATGAGAGTACTGGTATCTGTTGCTATCATTGCTGTTAGCAGTTGGCCACACCACCTGAATCCTCACAGAAAGTAGGACAACATACCAAACAAAAAGTAGGACGTTTAATCACTCCACCTGGACCATTCAGCAGTGCATCAAGTGCATGTACTCAACAAAATGAGGTAGACTGGACAGATCAACCTGGAATATTTAAGTGGGAAGTGATGGCTGCTGGATGAAGGTGTGCCTGAAATATTAATCAGGAGCTGATCATTTGATGTTTTTCTTAGAAAAACAAATCCCAAATCTTCTTTACAAAATGAAGTTAAAAGAAAACACAAAACATAGTATGGTCAATCCTCAGGGTTTAATCCGTTTTCTTTAACACTACCTGCAGAGTATCTCCTGGACCATCTTCTGCAACTTCTTGATTTTTGTAGAACAGATTCTTGCCTACCCAGACTCCCAAATTTGTCCTCAAGAAGCACCCTTATGTTACTACTCACATCCCATCCAACCATCATTAAGCAGATGGATTCGGGAAGCTTTTCACAGAAAAGCCATTTTATTGGCTTTGACATTTTTGTAAATGCTCAGATTTTGCTGAAAGCAGCATTTTGCAAGAGGGAAAATAACATTCTGAAGAAAAGAATTCTGTCCAGCCTTATGTTCATTGCCCTGACCTGCTGGTCCCTGCCAGACTGTATCCTTGTTGTCCTGAGTCCTCAAGCCCAGTCCCTGTCAAGAGACGGGTGGTATTCTACAAAAGCAGCATTGCTTCCTCACACCACTTATTTAGCCAATAGTTCGTCTTGAATGGCCCACCACCTCTCTTCCTTTTCTCACAGGACAGGGGTTCTCTGAATACTAGCAGCACATGCCTCCACTCAGCACTTTTGTGAAATCTCTGAGGCTGCTCACCATCTTTCATCTGCCATGGGAAGCCACAACCGGAGTTAATCCTGGAAGAGGCCATCACCATTAGATTGTCCCAAAGTTCTTCCCACCCTGAGGTCAGGTCTTGCCACTTGATTGTCTTTCCACCTTTCCCTGGCAGGATGTTCATGGTTGCATGGCATCCTTGCAAGGATGCTCTGTTTCCATGCATGGTTGGGGATGTTTCTCCCAGTGCTCGTGGTCATCCCATCGGTGGGGATCAAACAGCAACCCCCAGATACTTCCCAGACAACAATTTTTCTAGATGAATCTGTTGAAATATTTTCTGGGTGTTTGGTTGTTGGGTTTTGGTTTGTTGGGGTGTTTTTTTTTGGGGGGGGAAGGCGAGTGGTGGTNGCCCACAGTAGTGGGTCATCTCGTGGGCTGGAGGATGACCATGCAGCAAGGTTATGAGGGCTGGGACACAGGTGGGTGCAAAATGCTTTTTGTGGGATTCGGTTTGGTTTGGTTTTAGATCGAGGGAGGGTGCCTGGCCCGCATCTGGGGCGCAGAAGGCCCAAGGCAAGGGCACGATAGCATGAATGGGGGATGAGATCTCCTCAGCACCGCGCTCGGTGTGCCTGGGGCAGGCTGGTCAAAACCAAGGCAGCGGGGGCCGGGAGAGGCCTCCCTTAAACGGGGAGACAGAGCTCGGCGGGCTCCGCCTGACAGCACCACGGGGCCGGGAGAGCGTCGCTGCGCGGAACGCCGGAGCTGGGGGAGCCGTTTCCAGCCGAGCCGGGCTGTGCCGGTCGGTGAGAGCGGTGGCGCGTCGGTTCCCGCCGGCCCATCCTGAGGGGCGGCCGGTTTGCCCCGGGTGGCCGGAGTTGGAGGCGGCATGGCCGGTGCGGTGAAAGTGCTGAGAACTCTGAGGAATCACTGGAAGAAAACCACGTTCGGCGTCTGCCTGCTGAGCTGGGGCGGGAACTGGCTCTATGGGAAACACTGGTAAGTGCGGGCTGGGGGCGGGCCGGGAGAGCGGGGCCGCCGCCCCGGCCGTGTGCCTGCCCCAGCGACCGTCCCCGCAGAGCGAGGGCATCGCTGTAGTGTTCGCCTGCGCTGCAGGGCTCTCTGCCTGAGGCGGTCAGAATGGGGGGTCTCCCTGGGAGGGGCTCCGGCGCCTGGAGGGGATGGCTGTTTCTTCCGCTCCAGCAGCCGCTCAGTGCCTTTTTGTGCCTTCCCACCTTGGCCCTGTTGGAAGTTCGGAGCTAGTTCAGGCGGTAGTTTCAAAGGGAAGTGTTGTCCAGGTGGCTCGAATCATTTGGGGGCCTGTTGGAGAAGAGAAAGATTTCTCTCTTCTAACTTAAAAAAACACTACCAGCCAAGTGCCTGTCATGGGCTTGCTTCTTTTAACCAGTATTATCAGGATGAATGAAACCAGAGGCCCTACACCTGCAAGTGGTGCCGCTCAGGAAGCCACCTTCACGTGCAGAGGGTGGCCATCACAGCATGGCGGTCCTGTGCCCATGGGTTTTCCCCACCTCCTTTTCTTCTTTCTTGTGGTGCTGTACACCTCACAAAAGATGCTGAATTTTTCTGTTGCATGAGCCTTTTCCCTTTCTTGAGGCACGTGTGTTGAGCCTGCTTTGCTGTTGTCCCCCACGCTTCTGGCTGGAAGGAGCCCGTCAAGCTGCTACAGCAGCAGTACTGCTAGCATGAGTTGGACGTTGTCACTGTTTATCTGTGGGACAAACATTCTTTAGAGTAAGCAAAATCCTCCATAGGTTTTAAATAGCTAGGCTTATATTTTAATCCCCATCCTCTAAGATTATGGTTAATACGCTTGACTAATACGCAGGTATAGCCAAATTATTTTTTAAAATGGTTGCTTTTGGTGCTGCTGTTTATTCTGTCACTGTCTTAATGACATTTTAATTGTTAAATCGTTATTTTAGCAGTGTTCTTTTCTGCTTACATTAAAATGCTGCCAGAGCCTCAGTGGAAAACTTAGGAAAATAAATCTGTCCATGTTGTTTGTTATACTTTGCTTCTTTATTTCCTTTTGCCTAGGGGCTTTTGCATTCAGTTGGGCTTTGTTTTCAGTGGTGCATCTGCTTTACTTGCTTCTTACCTGAAGCTCTAAGGCCTGGTTGACTGCAGGGCAAGCAGCAAACAACTCTCCCTCCTCACCTTTTTCCTTGTAATTGCTGATTGTAGGGCAGGTTGTGGTAAGATGGAGAATAACTGTGTGAAAATGGTGGTAACAACACCATGGTTTCATGTGTATGCCTACATGGACCAACAGGCAGAAGAGAAGCACATAGTATGTAGAAGGGCTGAGAGAATTGTGGTTGTTCAGCCTGGAGAAGAAAAGGCTCTGGGGCAGGACTTATTGCAGCCTTTCAGTACGTAAAGGGGGCCTATAAGAAAGATGGGGCAAAATTTTTAACAGGGCCTGTTGTAATAGGACAATGGATTTAAACTAAAAGAGGGTAGACTTAGCCTAGATAAAAGGGAGAAATTTTACATGATGAGGGTGGTGAAACACTAGAACAGGTTGCCCAGAGGGGCGGTAGATGCCCTATCTCTGGAAACGTTCAAGGTCAGGTTGGATGGGCCTCTGAGCAACCTGATCTAGTTGAAGATGGCCCTGCTTGTTGTAGGGAGGTTGGACTAGATGATCTTTAAAAGCTAACCCAACCATTTAGCGATTCTGTGTTTCAGTGTTGTAAGCAGTAGCATTTGTGCTAAACAGGCTGGGTTGGTTTGGTTTTCTTTTAACGTCTTTGTGTAATGCCAGTAGATCTTTGAGCTTATTTTCCGGTTTTCCCTCTGACAAGTGCTTTGAATTCGGATAAAACAGTGAAATGTAGCAAGTAATTATGTGAAGTTCTATCATTCTAGATATCTCTTAGCCAAAAGAATAAACTTAATGTACAAAATGAGAAGGAAGAAATTGCTCGGTGGCATTCACATGTGGGTCTGCCTGGTGGGTAGAGCAGCCCGTGACCTTCCCAGGTACTCTGCTTATATAAAAGTGGCCTCTTTACTGGTTTTCTGTTGCCACAGATGCTAATGACAGCAGGGTGCATGTCAGACCTGAGTCCTATAGACAGCTACTGAAATAGAGCATTAAGAAAAAGACTATATCTGCTCCTTGTGCATATGGAGAGTGGGCACTTGAGGAGGCCTAGGAGCACTGCAAGACAGAGCCATTCTCCCCTTTATGCCTTGTCTCTGGGAATTCATGTGCTGATGTACCGCTGGTTTTGTCTGCTTCGGGTTCCTGTGGGGTTAACTGTGAGAACGTGTTTAACCATCATGGAGGATGCGACGTGTACCATAGCTGGTGATATGGCTGTGAATAAAGAGGAAAATATGAAAGGCAAACAAAAAAAAAGGGAACTTTTGGTATCTAAATTTCAGTGCTCAGAGGTTATTTCTACCAAGTGTAGGCACGGTGCTTTAACACAGATGGTGTAGTGGGGGGGAAAAGAAGTGTTTACATGTCCCATTCTTCAATCTCTGCTTTTATCTGTAGGGGAAATGCAAGGTAGGAAATCCTGTGATGACAAAAAGTACTGTGTGACTTGTGACTTTGATGTAGACTGAAGCACTGCTGTAAAGTTATGCTTTTGGAGATTTAAATACTGTTTGGAAAAAGTAGCGAGTGTTTAGCTGTTTCTTGATCTTGGTGGAGGATTGTTTTAGCCAGGGAGTAGGAAGACAAGGAGTGACAGATGAACTTGATGGCAAGAGTGTAAAAATTCAGAGGCGGTCTCAGCAGCCCTTTCGTGTCACTCTGTGCACTCTGAAGGCCTTATCTTGTGGCTGCTGGACAGCAGGGAATAGGCCAAGATTATTCTCTGCAGCTTCTGATTTGCCTTCAAACGTGGTAACAGCTTTTGGTGAGGTTTTTTCAGTACATTCCCTGTGCCCAGTTTCTTTGTTCATGTACCAGTTATGCTGGGGAGCATAAGAGGTGCCTTTTGCCCCATGCACAAACTGCTGCAGACAGCGCTTGAGGAGGTTAATGAAGGAATCACGAATGGGCTTTGTTGGTCATGAGGCTTGCTGTTACTGACATCAGGGGCTAAATTACTATGCACGAGGCATACTTGACTAGACTTATATTTGCCCTTTTAGAACAGATTAAAGGTTTAGTGAAGTCTTGTGCTTCGGTTTCTGGCATCGCTGGAGTTTCTGACGAAGGGGCTCGCTTTAGCGCAGCATCTGTTCAGATTAGCCTCTGACTTACTGGAATTAGCTATCTGAGATGTTGCTTGTTTATTTGCAGCTGAAGAAAAGTTTTATTTCCCATCCTGCATCCCTCTCTTCTTGTCTTTTCCATCTTCATGGATTTTCTAATGTATTTCTCTTGCAAGGGGAAGATCATTTGCTTTTTTGACTTCTCAAGGTTCATTCTTCGTTCTTCTTTTGGATGCAGACGCTATGATGCCTGCATTAAGTGGAGCTATTGCAAATAGCAGTCTGTCCTGCAAGTAAATGACAGAGTCACTTTCTACATGCCAAGAGGGACAGAAGAGCTCTGGAGTACTTCCTTAAGGCTTTAGAGGATGTTACTAGGAGAAATATAGACAAGAAGAACGTTACCTTTTCCAGACTTGTTCCCCATGCCACTTCCTTGACTGGAAATGAGTGCGTGTGTATCCCTCCTGCACCCTGGGGACTGTGCTGTGGGGTCTGATGTGGATGCCCTTGTGCTCCATAGGCTGTAGAGGAATGAGGGGCACTGGCATGTTAACAGTTCATCGCCGAGTTAGTCTAAAGGCTGTGGATGACGATCACCATAAAGGTCGAGAAGCTTCTTAGCCTGGTCTTATATGATACTTTCTTCATGTGGCATTTAGTTTCTGGATCAGTGTGTTAGCCTTTCATCTGTGGAGGTGTTTGCTCAAATACTGATTTAACAGTAACAGAAGAGTAAAGATAAAACCTTGTGCAGATTCCCCCTCTTCCATTTGCGATTCAGCCCTTCTAAGTATGAAACATAACAGAAGGTGCCTCTTCAAAAGAGACGTCGATCAGGAGGTGGCAAAGACTCCTCCTGTGTAAAATGACGGACATTATGTCTGGTTAAACTACTGTTAACCAAAACCCTATTGCTTTTCTTACAAAACTTCAGTGAGCCTTAATTTTTTAATATTTTTTTTTCTCCTCCTAAAAGAGCACATTTTCAAAATCTATCGTCTTGCATTTGGGATACCCTCGTAGTACCCCTGGAGAAGCAGGAAGTGCACGCAGTGTTGTCGTGTGTGAGGCTGTCTCCCTTTAATTTCTCTGGATTGTGTGAATCTGTGTATTAGCATAATTTTAATCTATAGCATGCTGTACTACGGGTATGAGGGACACTGAATTTAATATACTAGAGCAAATCTTAGAGAGTATGCAGACTGTCAGATACGTGGTCATACACAGTAGATACTTCTGTTTAACATACACATGTCAAGTTCATTACAGATAAAGTAAAGCTAACAAAATTTTCTCAAAGTTTGAAGTCCCTTTTACCTTTATGTCCTGGGTCACCTCCCCTGAATTGAGCTGCTGCTGTTCTGTATGTGTCCAGGTGGTGCAGTGAGCCACCAGCTATGTCAAATCAGCAGCAGTTTAATCTCTGGCATGATGGACATGAGTTTAACTGTCAGATTTGACCAGACTGTTACAGTGTTGTTAGTCATCATCGCTTTGTCTGGTTGGGACTCTCAATATTGTACTGAGGCAGTGGACTCATCAGATACTCAGTTTTCCTCCTTAGGTGTGAGCGTATTGACTTTCTCCATAGAAAATGCTGTCAAGGCATCTGGGCCTCTGACTGCTTGCCAGTAATCTGAGAGTTATTGGCATCTGTAATCTGAATGTTAGTCTCTGCGTGTTTGCCAACTGATAACTCCGTTTGTCACCTTTCTGCGTATACTTCCTGAGTCGCTGACTTCCTTTCATCAAACTTTGTGAAAAAAACCAAAACAAGCATAGGTTCTGAGTCTTGGGTAAAGCTGATGTCTTTCATCCCCTTCCAAAGCCAAGCTGGAAGTAAAGGCTGATACCCAGTGCAGAAGCTTGTGGTGGTTCAACCCCAAACGGTGGTTGAGCACCACAGGCCGCTTGCTTACTCCCAGAGGAGAAGCAGAGAGAGCCTTTGTGGGTTGGGATGACAGGTTACTGACAAAATCACCGTGAAAGGGGAACAATAACAGCCCGTGGCAAATCACACTCATACCTAGTGATAACACAGAGTACCTTAAGGACTACGCAGCCCCAGCCACACTCAGACTGCCCTGGAGGCACCCAGGAGCACCCCTCCCTGACCAGCCCCTCTTATGGGTGAGCGATGTCAGGTGGTGTGGAAAACAGCCCAGGATAACTCAGCTCACCTGTGCTGGCTGATTGGTGAGGTTAACTCTGGCCTGGCCAGAACCTGGACAAAGCTGCTGTGCTCTTGCTGTATTGGAATTGCTGTGGGTTGACTTTGGCTGGATGTCAGGTGCCCACCAAACTGCTTTTATTACTCCCTTCCTCAGCAGGACAGGGGTGCGGATGGAAAAAACCTTGTGGGTCAAGGTAAAGGCAGTTTAATACAGCAAAAGCAAAGGTCATGTGTGAAAGCAAAGGAAAAACCAAAAGATGTATTCCCTACTTCTCACCAGCAGGCAGTGGCTGGCCCCTTCCCTGGAAGAGGCCTTCAGTATGCTTAGCAATTGCTCCAGAAGACAGATGTCGTATATAAAGAATGCCCCCCCTTCCTCCTCCTATCTCTCAGCTTTCATCGCTGAGCAGGCATCACATGGCATGGAATATCCCTTTGGTCAGTTTGGGTCAGCTGTCTTGGATGTGTCCCCTCTGAAAATCTTGCCCACCCCCAGCCTGCTATTGAGTGGGGGATGTTGGAGAGACAGCTTTGACATGTGCCAGTGCTGCTCAGGGGTAGCCCCGACATTGGTGTGTTATCAGCACTGTGCTGGTACCAACACACAGCACAGCACTGTGAGGCTGCTGTGGAGAAAGTCAGCTCCATCTCAGCCAGGCCCAATACATGAAACAGTCAAAAACCACTCTGCTAAAATAAAATCTCTTTTTAGGACTTTTGAGGAGAGATCCTATATGCACAACTTTGGTCAAGTTTTTTCTCACAAAGCTCTGTTTTGATGCAGATGCTAAACCAGAGAGTTTTTAGGCTTCTTGCTTGGATATAATTAGTAGTCTGAGATTGAATGTTGATAACCCATTTTGAAATGGGATCTCACATCTGAGCTGCTTTACACATTTGTAGTATGGTCCCTTTTAAGGGAGTTGCTTTGGTTGGCTCTGTTGTGTTAAGGGTAGCAATATGCCCAGTTAATTGCTGTAAATCCGATCGCGTTCCCTGCACTGAGCACAATTCAGGTTCATGAAAAACGAAATACACCTTCAGCCTCATTGCATTCCTGGAACCACCATGGCCACACTTTGCAAGTCCCCTTCAGTGAGAGCTAACTCGGCTGGCTTAGCGAAAGTGCAGTTTATATATGTGACAGACACACAGATTCTTTGGATTGCCGGTGATAAATTCACTGTCTGCAAAGTGCTTGCAAATACCAGGGGTCTTAAGTACTAACTTGTTAAAAAGTTACACAGTGACTCTATAGAGATTTCTGAGTTTCTCAGGGAGGCACTTTGGCATGACCAAGTGTTCAAATCTTACCCAAAGGTGTCCTGACGGAGGGGAAGAGAGGCTCAGCCTGTCAACTGATCACAGGGGCCAGAACGGTACACAATGGTGTCTTCCTTAACATCTTCTCTCCTGTACACTGTTTTATTTTTTGATCTCTAAGGTGGAGCTTGAGTGACTCTAATCATGCATACCTTTGTTATGATTAGTGTAAGATTCCCTTGCCTCACATTTAAGGGTATAGACTAACAAAATTCAGAGCATATGCTCAGTGGGGAGTGCTCGCACCTTGGAAGTGGGTACCTTTTGGGATGGAAGTGTGTTTTTGCATTATAATGACATTATAATGAGCAAAGTTTACTAGAGGGCAGCATTTTGTCAAATGCATGACAGATTGTTGTCTCAGGGTAGCAAATATGCAGCTTGTCAGTTCCGTTTAACCTTCAAGTTCCTGTATTATCACAGACCCTGGCTGCAGTGTCTCCACTCCTCTCCATCCTCCATGCAGCTATCTCAGGGTTAGAATATCAAGCTCTCTTGATGTTACCAGCCTTCAAGATTGCCTTGGAACTTACTGAGAGGAAAGGTTAGGAACTTTTGGCAACAAGGATGCTCGGCCTATCAGTTGCTTATCACTCTGGAATGTTTCTTGAATGCTGAACTTTTCTTTAAAATGTGAACATAAGTTTAATTTCTAAGGTACCCCCAGCAATTATTTACCAGGCTCTAAGACAAAAACTTTCCCTTACTGTAGCTGTGGACCTCAAAATTGAGTGAGTTTGCTGTCATCTTCTTGTTGAGGTCGTTGGTGCCCTGGCTGACATTTCATCATGGGAACTGCCCTTTCAGCCCCAGCCTCTGCTGGCACTTGGGCAGAGGATGCAGTTTCAGCAGGAGGATCATAATAACAAAATTGTGTGGATCTGTGAGCTTGTACATGAGTGTTAATTCCCTGTTCTAGATGAAAACGCTTTTTTCATACTCTGCTGCCAGTGCTCTTTCCTCACTGTCTCCCAGTTTTTTAGTGCTTAAACATATTGTCCCAGATGTAAACATGTGATGCATAATTGTCAGATTGGAAGGGCAGCCCTCTGTGGCCAGCAGATGCAATACTGCATGCCTGTTTTGCTCTAAGGCAGGAGTTTTGTCTATAAGCCCTTAGGGGAAACATAAAGTAAAAATTGATTTTCAGTTTGCTGTGGATATGGTGCAAGTCAGAAGAAATCTATGTGCATTCCTTAATGCAGTGCAGCAATTTCCCTCTGCCTCTACCTGCTCATGTGGGAGTGGTGCTGAAAGGGCTTTGTTACTACGTAGGATTAGTCAATAAAATAAAAAAAAAATCAACAAAATCTCACATTAAAGTCTCTTTTTCTTTGGAAGCTGGTACACAACTGTATTTTGATAAGGTAATACATACTGAGACAGAAGACTTTAAGAAGTTAACCTTTTTGCTTTTTAAAACATTTTCCTAGTTTTATTAATTGGTATGACCCGTGGAGGCCTTCTGTACTCACCTGTGGTACTTCAGGGAAGCCATGTGAGATGGGTCAAGGTAAGAGCTGTGATACAGGAGGAGGTCTGCTGTTCTCACAGATACACTGCTGTGAGTGTAGTTGTGCTGGTTTTTTTTCTTAACTGTGAAGATAGCTAAGTGTTGACGTAACATTTTAAGGTGAAAAAAAATCATGTTACTTGACATCTTTAGGCCAAACTCAGGTGACTTTGAAGTATATAAATATATATGTCCTAGTTGAATCAGTGGGAATCTTGTGAGTGTGACTGGGATGGCATGGGAAACTGGGGGTCCTGTGCAACTGGAGAGCTAAGACAAATAATGCAGAAATCACTGGACAGTACATGGTTCTGGCCTCAGAACCTTTGAACCAAATTCCTGTGTCAAGAGAAACTTCTGTTTCTGTAAGTGCTTCAGTGCAGGAGAAAATAAACTCAAATGTTGACATCTAAACTATCAAGCTTAATTTTTATGGTTAAGACTCCATTGAGCTGGATCAAGGTTGCATCCTTGACAGTTGTTTGGAGGGTCTTTCCTGGTTGGGACAGAGCGTGCAGTATCTTTTGTTTGCATTTGAAAAGTTGTGCTGGACCCCATTTTAAAAGTGGTTAACACTACAGCATAAGGTTGTGGGCACCAGGAAAACATACTGGCTGCCATGTGGCCCAGCTTGACTTCCGAACAAAAGAGCATCCATGTGAAGTAAACGGACAACATGGATTTGACTAAGGTTTGGTAATGAGGTAAGGACAGCGATTGCCAAATATATCAGCTGTGCAGGCACCATTTGAGAGGGGGGCTTTCTGTATATCCCATAATGCTGCAACTCTACGTATTGAAATTGCAATTGCTTTGTGTTTGCTCTGGCCACCTGTCATCATGGGGGGGAATGTCCCTTTATTGGGGGCTCATGCCCTCAGCAGCACGGTGTGGACTTGGCCTGATTAAATGGGAACTAGCTGTGGCCCTGTTGTTCAGCTTGGAACACAGACCTTATTTTAACTAGTGCACTTTCGTTATATTCCTGCAGTCAGAAGCAAGTCTGCTGTTCTGCTGCTATTTCAGGTGCTTAGTACAGATGACTTCTTCCCTTAGTTTGAAGGAGCAAACATGGCTGTTAAAAACATGCTTGTGCCTCTGAGGAAATTCCTTTTAGACAGCATAGTTACTTGTTATCCTGGTGTAGTACTATTTTTAATATGATTTGTTATATATAAAACATGAAAAATATTTTTATATCATGGCTATATATAATATTTTAAAATATATATGAATAATTTTTCTTTTGCCTTTTTATTATTCCTAAGAATAATGGGGTTTATGGAGTAGAGAAGTTTTCTCAGAACCCCACTTTATATCTCACCTGAAATCACCCTATTTTCCTTTTAGGACCTTGCAGCATCTTTTGCTGATGTCAGAAAAAGCAGCTTATATAGATTCAGTGTCAGATAAATAGCATAAGCTTGTGGAATTGAGTAGGTGGCACTCGAGTTTGTGTCCAGAGGTCTAACCAAAGCCTTGGCTTCTTTTCTGCTGTTCCATCGTAGCACTTGCCCTGATGAGCCACAGTTTGTGTCAATGTTGTGTGTGCTTCCTTCTTAGTCACTTGTTTTTCATGGTTAACCTTGAATAGTTTTAACTAGTGTAGTTGTTCATTTTTTTGTGCTGACTATAATTGTTTGGGTTGGCTGGTTTTTGTACTTGATACTTGATATTTAGGAGGCAATAATGTCCTGCCTTGCCAGGTAGTGCCAAGGGAAAGCTGAAGGAGTTTTTTGTTGTTTTGGCAAGGAAGGAGTGTTTGGTATCTAGAGGACAGGTGAGACTTTGGGCGTTGCAGAACAGGATTCCCTTTTTTGTCTGCTTGTGCCAATGAGATGTTTTTTTGAACCAGGGAAGAACAGAATTTTGTTCCTCACTCAGTAACTGTTTCCAGTTTGCCAACTTTGCTAGTGCTGTTTGTCACCAATGACAAGCACAGGGATTGGCCTGGAATTTCTTTCCGAAATGACCATCAGTGTTGTATCTAATAGTGGTATTTTCTTCATTATTTTTAAACTTCACTTTGGTGAGTTGAGTGATTCTCACCTCCCTGAGTTACTTTCGGCCATGCTCAGACCTTGGTGGGTGGTAGGTGCTGTGTTAACATGTTTTTGGCTTACAAACCGATGGGGAGGGGAGTTGGCAATTATAACGCACAAAGATTTCAGTCCATGGAAGTTACACTTAAGTCTCCTCTAAATCCCTTCTATGCTGCCAGAATGGTAAGTACCTTCAGTATAAAAACCAGGCAGTATTAACCTTAAAAAAACCCCAACAAACACCCACCTTAGATCTGGTGTATAGTTATGTAGCAGTTTAAAAATAAGTCACAGTTATACAGTGTCTCATAGCTTAGGTCTCCTCAGCACACTTTGGTGTCCTGGCCTTTGTTTTCTGCTTTTCTTTACTATAGAAAGGCTGATTGTGCACATGCAGGGAAAAAAAAATATGCATAAGGGCTTAAATGAGTGTGTTTCATCCTTAAAATGTGTTAAACAGGTCTTACAGAACCTGTATTTTTATATTTGAGTGCTGTCAAACTATGTGTAGAAAGGATATGTACCTATGTTTTTGAAATGAGCAAACTGTTTTAAAGTTGCACAACCTAATGTCCACTCTATTTTCTGTCTTACCTAACAGCGATAACCTGCTACGAAGAGCTGCATGCCAAGAAGCCCAGGTAATGCCGTTTAAAGTGATAAAATTAGATGAAAATCTCCCTCTTATCTTAGTTGTGCAGAGCTCCTGAGATTTTCCCAAGGGGCCCTCTCTACGTGACAAGCCTTACAACAATGCCATCTGCGTTCTTTTGCTGGAAGTGCCAAGGCATGGATGAGGCCTGCAGCCGGGGTGCTCTCTGTACCTTTTGTGCCCTGACTCAGCCCGGGTGGTGAAAAATGCGGTGTTATCACTGGGGTAACCTTAGTTACTGCTGTAGCTACCCAGACCTCCATTTCTGCAGGTGTAATTACTCTGTGCCTGTAAAGTTCTGGTGGGAAGGTGGTTTGCTAATTAGAGACTGAAATCTCACGTCCACCATGACGGGTGTTGTCTGGGCAGAAGCCGTGCAAACTGTTTCATGTTAGTGCTTGGCTGGAGAGACCTTGCCCTTGTCTATTTGAGCTTGAGTGCCATTATTGAGGATACTAAGTGTGATGATTGGCCTAGCACTTTCGAGACCCATGTACTGGCAACTTAATAGAGACAACCCATTTGCTGCTCACTGACAAGAAATCTGGTATTCTGAGAGAAAGGGGTAGTTACTCTTGGAGTATATTGACTACTGCATTTTGTAGTTTGTGTCTGCATGGGCAGCCAGCAATGGACCAATTCCCCCATACTGCAGTGTTCCCATAAAGAAATCCTTTCATAGAATCATAGAATCGCTTGTGTTGGAAGAGACCCTTAATAAGTTTTTCGTGGGCACTTTCAGGTGCTGTTGCCCATGGATTACATCACTGTGCAGGTACTGCTTACTGGCTCCGATTACCTCAGTGGTGTGGTGTAGGATTTTAAGAATCTTTCTACGTCTAACAATTAAAGTGAATTCTAAACCTGCTTCTCCATGCCAGGTCTTCCAGATTTTGCAGGGTGTAATGCTGCTCCTGTCATTGCTGTGTACTGGAGCCTGAGAAGATTGGTCAAAATTATTTTTCTTGTTAAAGAACTTCCCTTGCGGTTGCCCTGCTTCTGTGGTGCACCTGAATAATCCCAATTTTAGTCTGCTTGTTGTTGAGGGAAAGATATTCACAGCAACTTGATTTGGGCAGTGGAACTTCATACCAGAATAGATGTAAGGGAGCTTAAATCTCATGAGAGAAGACGAAGAATCTTTCCCTGAAAATACTGCTTTCATAACTCATACTTACAGCTTCAGAGTCAAATGCATTTCCAACTCATAGTATCAGTTGTTCTTGAGTTTTATGTTTTCAATATTCATTTTTACTGCATAGTATCAAAGTATATGGAAGTTTTTTATACTGCCAAAAATAGCAGTTAGTACCTCAGTATTCAAAGCATGCTGACCAAATTAATTTACTTTTTTTTAAGAAGCACTGATGGAATGATATATAAGAAGTTAAAAGACCTAAGCATGTATGCTGTCAAAAAGGTGTATCTGCAAAGGAAAGACTGGTACAAGAAGATAGTTGTGTTGTGGAAATTCCTGTTTCTTAATTCCAGTCATTAAGTGATGGGATTTATTCTCGTAAATGAAAGTGCAAAAGCACTGTTGAAGAGCTTTCTTATAATTTCAGTGCTTCAAGTCTGGGGAAATATCCTGCAGAAGACTCCTGCATTAGAAAGGAACGAACCAGAAAGCCTAGTAATCAATCCTTGCTTTAATTTCCATCCCCACTGCCGTCAGTGCCAAATACTCCTTGAAAACATGCAGCAGTACAGCAGTAAGGCATTAAATGTCTGATAAGTTTTTCAGAATAGCAACAATCTATAATTGTTTGAAAATGCTACTTGTGTTTATAGTGCTGCATAGGGAAAAACCAGAGGCAGACTTGCTCAAGAAAAAGTTTTGTCTGAGTGAAGTGGGAGCATTTCCTTATTATTTTCACATCAGGTTGTTAAGTTTTTAAGCCTGTTACAATCCCAAATAGATGAGGTGCCCATCATCCTGCCAAAGCATCCGCTACAGCAGTATTTCATGCAAAGATGTTTGAATTTAAATATCCCTTCATGAAGATAGTCTTGGGGTGGCAAATGATCATAGAACAATTCTATAAGAAAGAACTAATTTCTGGTATTTTAAAGCTTTTACACCTCCCCTGGAATAAGCCAGTGTCAGCTGACCATGGTCTTCCTTTGGGAACGCGGTCTTGCTGATTGACCTTGTTACTGAACTCTGGGCATGTGTTAGAGGTCCCGTTTAGCTGGCAAACAAGCAGGGATAGTTTTCTGTAAAGGAATGTAGATTCTCTATTGCTATTCATAAAACATTATAAAGCCTCTGCTTAAAGGGTTTTCCTTAGTTGCAAAATAATGATAGTCATCTTACAAGTCCAGAAATGCAATCCCTGGAAGTGTGCATTTGACAAAGAAGTGCAAAAGGCATTGACTTTCCTAAATTGTACCATCGTGTGTGTGTATATATATATATATATATATAAAAAATAATACTTTTGTCTGGCTTTAAGTTATCATTCCTTATATTGTGCTTTGAACAAAAAGACTTCTAGAACGCTGCTTTTTTAAAATTTTTATTTCCTGTCTTAAAAATCAACATTTGCTTTAGAAATGCCCCTGTATGTAGCATAAATATCCAAGTATATTACATAAAGAAGTGATTATGTTACTACTTGTAAATTCTTTATGAGCCTTGTTGGGTTGCTTAGAGCAAGCAAGTACATCACATTGTGCCCCTCTTGAAGTAAATAATTATTTCTAACAGCTGTGACATGCTTGAGGTCCCCTATATTTCCCAATTCCTGCCCGACAGTTGCAATAAAATAAGTTGGTCTATTTTCCAGTAGATTTTCCAGGAAAGCTTAAGAGCTATTGATTTGTTTCCCTTTCTTTGAAGATTCCTTTACTCTCAGCAACTTCTCTCATCCTTTTCCTTTCTTGAAGAAGAAAACTGAGTATTTTAAGCAACATAGCCAGCTGCACGCTTTTTTAAATTGAGGTTTCTTGGGCAAAGATTGCAAGTGGAATTGATTATATATTTAAGCAGATAACAACCTCTAAAGTCTAGTGTGCTTTGTTTACAATGTCCACCTTCTTCAACATAAATATTCCTGCTAGAAGGATTAACTTTTAAGGGGGGGCAGGAACAGAGAGATTTGACTGTCTTGTGTTTGGCGCAGTAGTGTTATGTTCCTGGTTTATTTCTGGGACTTCTGCATGGTGCTACTGAATATGTTGTCATCCTTGTATTCAAACCCAGTTTGATTTGGTGTGGTAATGAGGATGCCTTTAGGGGACATAAAAGACGTTTACAGAGTAAGGAGTAACATGCATGAAAGCTTTGCATTTTCTTTTCTCTCCTGTGCTGAAAAGCTGGGGAATAGGTACGAATGGCAAAGAGGTGCAAGAAGTTGTATGGAGTAACTCAGAGAATTTAAAATTGAGACACCATTTCAAAATTGGATGAAAAGCTGAAGAGGAATTCAGTAATTTGTATATGAAGACATTAGGAAGAAAAAATGCCTGAGGAACAGTGAGCTTGCTTATAGGTCAGAGCAAATTCTCTTTCATACCTTCAAAAACATAAGCATGGAAAATACGAAAAAGAGCAGAAGAGATACAAGAAATGAAGCACAGAAGTAGAAGAAGATGCAGAGCAAAGGTGGCAGCCAGGTGGATGAGAATTACATAAGGAAGGAAAATGAAATAACCTTGGAGTCAAGGATAGTTCCCTGGATCTCTGCCTGTGGCAGAAAACCATGGGTTGACAAAAATGAAATGGTGGTGGAATTGAAAAAATGAGCTAAAGAGTACTTGTGACAGTGGTGTGGGCTCTCGCTAAGAGTGCAGGTCTCTGAATAGCAGACCCACATAGTGGCTGAAGATGGATGTCATCCGAATGTCACGAGGCCTGAAAGCCTGTTGACATTGGTAAGATGCATTGTTTTGAACTGTTTTACCGATGTTTTAAAAGATAAACTTAACTCTTTTTATCTCATGTAGGCTTTTGGCAACCAGCTGATCCCTTCCAGTATGCCATTGAAGAAAGCAACAGTGTTCCTCAACCCAGCAGCTTGCAAAGGGTAAAATTGCCTCTTCCCTACATTCATATGTGAGGCACTCTTTCTGTTATTTCGCTCTGCTGTCCCCTGTAAAAGCCAGCCAGAATTTTGAGCTCATTTTTGCCTCCCTCTGGTGCCAAGCTGGTGCTGTGTAACTATGCCAAACTTTTGCTTCACCGAAATTTCGGGATGAGAAATAGAAACAGGTGCTTGAATCGAAATAGTGATTTCTAAACACCTGTATATTTTTAATTTTTCTTTTTTTTTCCTGTGTTTTGGCCTTTGTCATTCCTCCTTGTGTGAAAATCCTTCATATTCCTTACACGCTTTCTATGTGATGCGTTTCGATCCTCAAAATATATAGAAATAAGAGAAAGACCTTGATTGCTTCAAGACTTGAAGTTAGCCAGTAGCAGTCTTACTTCTGTGGGAACCTGTCCTTGAGAGGGATGTGCCCACAAACTGAGACGCTAAACATGGGCTCAGAGCAAGACTCCTGGAAGAGGTTGGCTGCTATTTTTGCATGCTCTAGCAGAAAAACAGTTATCTTGGATATGATATGTGTCTGTTCCTAGTGATCACCTAAGCCTTGTATCAGTTGCATCGTGAGGAGGGGTTGGGAGTTGTCAGTAATAATATAAAAGGAATTAGATATCTGACATGGAAGGGCTTATGTGCTTTTGTTCAAAACACCCATCACTGTAAAATGCAAAGTGTTAATAAGTAAGTCTCTGACTTCCAGTCGTATGTTTGTACTTCTTGTAAACAATTCATAGTTAATGGCATAATTATTTTATTATGCAGTTGCAGGCAGAAAATGCATGAGTCCTATAACAAAAGAAAGGTAAAATTTTTCTTCTAAACTAACTTAATAAGACTTTATATTTTTTGAAATGTTTCTGAAAGCTGAATTGGGCCTTCTTTGTGGTCTTAAAGCCTGGTGCTCTCTAAGTCATTAATTTTCTAATAAACGTCTTTCTGACGATCTTGTTGTTTGGGATTTTTTTTAATTATTTTTGAAGAAAGCTAGATAACCTCTTCTGAATTTATTAAAACTGCAACAAATAGCTGATGTTTGAGATACGAGCCTAGGAATGTAATACATTTGAACAAAATGAAACCTCATCTTTCCTGACTGGCAGGTTGAGTGGCTGAATCTCTGTAGATTGAATGCTCTGGTTTTAAGTAGATTTCTTGTTATTTTTTTTTTTCTTTCCTTTTTAATTTTTTTTGGCTGCCAGACTAATGAAATAATTTTTACTCTGTTTTTTTCCAGAAAAGCCAGGAGCCTTTTTGAAAAGAATGCTGCTCCAATTTTGCACTTATCTGGTTTGGATGTAACTGTGGTTACGGTAAGAATTGTTCTTTTAATACAGATAGATCATTTGTGCTGCTTTATCCTCTTGAAGAATTTAAATTCAATTCTGGATGCATTTGAAATTCTCAGTTGTCCTGTAGACACCTCATGAGAAGAAATAAATGCTGAGATATTAAGCTAGTACTTAATCTTTTCCTTTTTACTTCACAGTTTACAAACTGTGTGCTGAGTTTTTAATTTTCAGCTAAAGCAGTACATCTGCTTGTCTGTCTGTGTAAATCAGCCCTTCTGTAATTCATGTTTGAGAGAAGACTCTCTAAATATTTGAGTGGTGCATGCCCATCGCTGTTGAAATTGTCAATTCTGCCTGAACTTGCAGAATTCAGAAGTGAGGAAATTTGATGTGCAGCAGAACTGTTTGGATTAATTAAAAATAACCTTTTATTTTTACACTGAAAATATATCAGTGTATCCTCAAGTCATTCAACGTTCCCATCACAAAAACAGAACACTGAGCTCTGAATGGTATGAATTAGCAGAGACCCTTGCTTTGGAAAAACACAAGGATTAGTGTTAAAATGCTGGGGTTTATTAATGCCTCTCTCTCATCATTGAAGATACACAGTCCCACCCTAAGAGAAAAAGGAATTCTTTTGCAGGAATTAAAATTGACACTTTGTGTCTTCAGACCTGACAAATCACCAAAACAGGACTGGGGCATTAACTGAGGCTGAGGTGTCCCTGTAAAATAATTTTGCAGAAAATGGTTTTGATGGTTTAGAAAATACTTTGGCTTTGGCTGCTAAAGATGTTGGGACTTTCTCTACAAAAGTATGGCTTGCTTGTGGTTTTGTTTCAGTGCAAAACTATCTGGAAATATGATTGTTGCTCCGATATTCTAGGCCTGTTGAAAAACATTTACTCTAATATTTCATTTAGCCTTTGTGTGTGTGTGTGTGTGTTTGCTTGCACATACTGTATTAGGCAGCAGACTTGTTTTATAAGTTGAAGAAATGTTGGTGAATATAATATATACACAGTACTGTGTGTCTATATGAGAATAACTATTAAGCAGATGGACAGTTGATTTTTTTTTTCTATAGAAGAAAAATCCTAAAAATAGTTACTTGAGTTTTCATGTATGGATTTATGGTGTTTTTTTCAGACTGATTATGAGGGACAAGCAAAGAAGCTGTTGGAATTGATGGAAGCCACAGATCTGATCATTATTGCAGGAGGAGATGGCACGGTACAAGAGGTACTGCGGGAGCTTTGTTTGAGAAAAGCTTTGGTTTGTTGAGAATCATAATCATTTGTTGAGAATCATAATCAAGCTGAGGGTGAGAAGATTGAGTCTGTGCAATGTGGCAACATCATAACAGCTATTACTAGAGATTTGTCCATTTTAGTATCTGTGTTTTCAGTCAATATTACAATCTTCTGGGGATGAGAAAACTCTGCTAGTTGTTGTTAGTCTAAAACTGATGATGGGAGTGGGGACAAAAACAGTGTGTGACATAACTATCTTCCAGAATTTTATTCTAGAATGATAAAATTATTTGGGGAGACACAATTCTGATTTTTTTCTTTCTGTGTAGCATAGCTCTAATGGTTGAATTTTCAAAATTCATTCCTAACTCTACTCCCCGAGAGGAATGCATGTTTTGCCAAGTGGGAATCAAATAATTTAAAAATTATGTGGGAGTGATAACAAAGCATGGTATATATTTAATAAGTGCCTATTGTCAAGATGATTAATGACAGGAGCAAGCTACTTGCAGAACTGGGGGATACTCCATTTTTCAAGGAAGGCTCTGTATTATTAAAGCATTTCCTGGAATGCTAACTACTGGTGTCATAAGGCAATGGCTAAATGAAATGCAATGACCTTAAGAGAAAGTAGTCAGAATATATCTGCAAGTTTCTCCTGGCCTTAAATTAATTCTTATTAGTTACATTCTGACCAAGGCTATTTTTACATTGTGCTGAGCGTTACTTGGCGTTAAAGCATTTACGTTAATGTTGGTTACGATGCCAATATATACTCATGCACGCTCATAACCCTGCTATTTCCACATCTGCACACCAAACATGTCTCCTTTCCCTTGTAAGCAACTCTGGCACCTTCTGTAGAAGAGTAGCTGTTCCTTAAATCTTCTCCAAACAGTAAAAAGGGGTATGAATTTTGTAGCTTTTTACTGTAACTGAAAAACAAAATTCTCAGAGCTGAGCATTTCCCATGTCTTTCAGGTCATAACTGGACTTCTCCGCAGAGCAGATGAGGTGAGGAAGTGGCATTTTGAAAACTTTGTTTATTTTGTAGAGGAAATGTGTTGTGCATCCACTGTGATCTCTTGGCCTCAGCTATCTTCTACAGATATGTTGCTTACTACGCAGCAGGCTGGCTGCAGATCAGTAAGTCAGCCATGCCAGTGCCCTGCAAGTCTCCCCGTTGTTCTTCATGCCCTTTCTCATGGAGTGCAAAGGCTCCCAAGCCACAGCTTTGGGAAGCTTCCAGCCTCAGGGCAGGGAGTGTGGAGAAGCCAAATGCAAAACTTCTAAAGACCTGTGGACCAGCTGTGGATGCTGCTTTGTTTGGCAGAAGCATTGGGCGAAAGTTCATGTTTTCCTTGTGTTTGTACAGGCTGGAAACCTGGAAACTGGTTGGGTTGCGGCCGGTTCCTGTTATTGGGTGATTGCGTTGCCGTTTCTCCAGGCAGCGAATGCTTACCTATGCAGATGGCTGCAGAAAGCCAACTTTAACCTCTCAAGGTGGATCGCTCTGAATGGAAATGAGAGAGATTTTTCTTTTTAAAGAGGGAGGACAGTGTTATTGAAGAAAGGAGGGAATCATTGTGCTCAAAACCTTCTGGCAGGAGCTGGCAAAAACTCAATTAAATGATCCAGGGAAGATTATGATGATATCCTTGGCAGCTAGAATTGTATCTGTTTAGACAGTTGCTTTGTCTGAATGTGACGAGAAATCCTGCAACCAAGCCAGTATTTTTAAAGGGACGCTGGCTGTGTTGATTAGGAGACATCAATTTTTTAAAATTTAATGTTATTACAGGAGGCCCCTGAGACCTCTACAATATTAAGATGCTGGAATAAAAGTTTTGGAGGTTTTACTGGCAAGTTTCCCCTCTCTCTTTTTTTGACTACTTATCTTGATGCAGCTTGGGTTTATTTGCAGTAGCACGGAAAATTCTGCATCCAGTGCTATTTTGGGTAGGATACTGCATTGTAGTATTGCCACTGTTTCACTTTATGTCTTTGACAAGGAATTCTTCCTGTCCCTCATGTCACTCTGTCCCAGGAGCAGTTATATGCAGTTCAGCTTCCCTTTTTACTCAGGTATCTCATACCACTGTTGCCTGGATAAGGGCAGCCTGTACAAGGTATTTCAGAGACGCTGTTCCTGCCAGCCAGGGGAGCAGAGCATGACTGCACGAGCTGCAACCAGCCTGCTGTCTGCACACTGTAAAACAGTTCTGAAGGAAATGAGAGAAGGGTGTTCGAGGAGTGTTAAGGCTTGTAGGTGACATGGAGATAGCAAGGGAGAGCAGGTGGGCATGAAGTGAGAGGGGTATTACTTACTTGGTGTGGATTTGCAGTATCATGGAGCTGCTAGTAGCAATGCCCAGGAGGGAGATGGTACATTGTGATATATGGTAGTTTACATTGATTTGCTGACACGCTTCAAGAAGCACAGTTTATTATGAGGTATAGTGTAATAACTTGCTCCTTCAACAAGCCCTTTTGCTGAACTGTGGTACAGAAAAATAACACAGTCAATGACTTCCAAAAATTAGACCTTCTGCTGCCTCATGATTTGGATGCCAGAGGAATCAATTAATTTCCTTTACTTGACTGAGAAAATATCTTTGCCATGCAAGGTTACTCTATCAGAGGGGGATTTCTGTGGTGGTAAATGAGATTCAGAGCTTGTGATGCCACCATCAGTATTAAGAAAGATGGCAAATTGCTGACAGTATCCATGCATTAGTTAGGACATGGCTGCCAACCTGCATGTAACAATGCTCTTAATGATTACAGAGAGCTCCTTTGTACCCAGTTGGCAGTGGTGGGTTCACAGATTCGAATGCCATGTTCTGAGTCATTATGTATTACTGCCTCATTTAAGGAAGTGCCTGGCTGCTTAGTGCCAAAGGGGTGATATCAGACACAGCTGTTATCTCCACACAGGAAGCTTTGTTCAGCTGATGCAAATGTTAATTTACTCTCCTCATGCATCCAGGCTGCCTTCAGTAAGATTCCTATAGGATTCATACCTCTTGGAAAGACCTGCACTCTTAGCCACACACTCTATCCTGAGAGCACAAACCAAGTCCAGTAAGTATTACATGTTTCTGAAAGGGGTTTTTTTGTTTGTTTTCAAGGAGCAGAAGTTCATGGTAGCTGGATACTTTTATTTTTCTTCTATGATTTTTATGGAAGTTGGCAGTCTCTGGGCAGAACCTGATGATTCCCAGGATTTGCCTGTGCTAATGACTTTCAAAAACTGACTACAAATTAAAATACAGAAATTTATGTATTATTAGAACGTGAAAGAATTTTCTGTGGCCAAATTCTCTTTGATCATGTGATGCTCAGCATTAAAAAAAGAGTTACAAGGATCAAGCATCTTGGGAATAGTCAGAAAAGATATAACAAGAACATAGCGAGGATATGACAAAAGTAAACCAAAAAGAAGTCCACTTGACATCCTTTCTCCAGTTTACAAGAATATATGTATGGGAAAGGTTGGATTCTGTTACTGACTTTTGCAGGGTTTCTTGTCCATCCCTGTGATGGGCCTGATGCTGGCAACTCCAGCAACCTGGACTTTACCTGTCAGCATCCTGAGTATGATCCAGCCGGGTGATATCTGTTTCCTGCCTTACAGTTTGTCCTAACTTTGTTTTGTCCTCTTCTAAAGTAAAAAAGCCAGTCAACTAAACTTTCTTTTCCCCACACTTCATGTCTTTTCAGGTTTTTTCCTTCCCCTCCTCTCATACTAATTAATCTATTTCTCCTTGCTCCTGAAATCTGTTCATTCTGGTTCTCCCAGTAACTCATTAGCATTTTTCTTTGTGGAACCCTTGCTGGTATCCATCATACATAAAACCCATGAGCCAACTGGCATAACATCCTTCATTAAAACTACCAGAGTGCTTTTAAGCTCAGCAAGATGGACAAGGCTATAATCAGCAGCTAAGATTAAAATAATAATTTATGTTTGACTCCTAAAAAAGCTGTTTGAAATGAATGATCTTCTTGTCCCAGGGTAATGAACTGTGCAGGTGAGACTGCAGCATATTGGTGAAGTTGAAAGGAATTTGGGCAATAGGCTGCTTAACCACCCACACCAGTAACAGAACCTGACTTAGGAAGTGGAGAAGTGATACTTTAAAAAGAAATATTTGAACTTTGGTTCCTTCAGTACTATTAGATCTTAGTTTTGGAGTGTAGGAACTGTAGAGGTCTTACAGAAAGGTAAGAGAAGAGAAGAAGGGCTGAGGGAAGAAGAGCTTCCTTCTCTGTCTTGGCATTCTAAGCCTGATAAATCCAAATCCTTCTGTTTCATGTGACTGTTGGGCTGGAGCTGAAAACTGCATTTGGTTTTGTTGGTAGGGTTTTTTCCCTTGTCTAGGTGACAGTGTGCAGCATGGAATTTAAATTTTACCAAAGTTTTAGAACAAAGAAGGGGTTTTAATGAAATATATGAAAAATATGTTTCAAGGTCTGAACATACAGACTTCTTTATGAATTTGAACACTTTGCTTACAAAATCTTTTGTGCCAGTCCTTAGGACTTGAAATGAGAAAGTGCTTTAGCTACTGTCCACAGCTTAATGGAGACCAAAACCACATGAGCAGTGCTGATAGATTTATTGATTAAAAACTTCAAAACAAATTAACATACTAAGGCAATTCAGTCATACACGCATGCCTTCAGGGTGGTCTCCTGATCATCCCCTTCTCTCCCAGGTTGTTATAGTTCCTGCCAGTAAAATAAAAATGTGATTTGGGTCTTTAGTGTGTTAAATATCTGAAATAACAAGTAACAGATTAGCTGGAAAAGGAGAAATCTCTGAAAACCTTAGGCTGAGAACTTCCTTTTGCTTTCCAGGTCTTTTGCTGTTTGTTAAAACGTGGGCTTTGTCATGTATTGCAGCCACCCAGTTTGCTTTCTGATTTCAAGGAAGTGCCTCACTTAGTCAGAGTCCTTTCCCCGGGGTGGTTGTGTTTGCTGAAAAAAAGCCCCACCTGGACCTGTAGTGGGGTTTGCTGAAAAAAGGGTAATTTTAAAGCTTACTCCTTTCCTTCCTTCCTGTTTGTTCTCCTTTGCTTTTTTCTTGTTTGTTTTGCAGACATATTACTAACGCTGCATTGGCCATTTTGAAGGGGGAGACAGTTCCACTTGATGTCTTACAGATCAAGGTAGAAGCATCTGTTTATTCGGCACCCAATGTTCCTAAAACTTTCTAATTCTCATGTTCTTCTGTTTACATGGACTGCTTTTCCTCTGTGTAATGCTGTCTTCAATTTTGGATTATACTATCAGCAGTTCTGGTGGCAGTCATTTCTCCACTGTATGCTGACATCAGATAGTCTAAACAGTAGAATGTCTGAACATCTTTTTTTGAGGCTCAGAGAGTATTGATGAATTTAAAACTTGCTAACGCCAATATTTCTGTGGAAATGGTGAGAGATAACAGTAGCTGTCTGACCTGATTTAATGCATTCATATGTATTGTGGAGTTAATAGCTTGCTTTTACAAACTGAAAAATGTGAGATGGGAAAACCTTTGACTATGCCCCATGGGGGTTTTGAATATTATTTTTCTGTTATGTTTGAGAATGGACATTTCTGCAGCAAGAACTTAGTGTCACTGTGCAGGGCTCCTTGCTTTTGGCTGACCACATCCACAAAATGAAATGGCTGTTGCTGGGTGTGCAGTCAAACTTAAATCAACCTCTTCAAAACCCTTATATTCCTCTCTTGGAGCAGATGGAATAATGTATAACGCTTAAATTCTGCTTGGCTTTGTTGCTGTTAGCTATTTGTCATACCTCTGCTGTGAAATCTCACTTTTGGGATTAATCAGAAATTAGTCTTTATATAGAAATTATGTTTTTCTAGCTGAAAGAAAAAAAAAACCCAACCCAGAGGAAAGAAGATAAGAGAAAGCAATTTTGCAAAGTTTATTTTTCTTTACAGGGAGAAAAGGAACAGCCTGTGTTTGCAGTGACTGGTTTGAGATGGGGATCTTACAGAGACGCAGCAGTTAAAGTTAGCAAGTAAGAAAATCCTGTTTTCTGAAACTGTACCTTTTTTTAGCATCTGTTGCCTAAAAAAACATACATCCCTCTTGTAAAGAAGTCTGGGTTTTAAGTGTAGGCATTTGACAGGCAGAGGCACCCCCTCTTGTTCGGTCTTGCATTGCAGACATGGGAGTGCAAGACACTTGAGCATTACTGTCATTTGAAAGAAACACTTACTTGATGCTGACCTGTTCTTTTAAGTATTTACTTCCTGCTTGCCTTGTGGTGCCCACTTCTGGAACTTTATTCAGATTGCATCAGTGGGAAAAGCTCTCCCTTGAGTACAGTCTAAGTAAAGTAATTGGCCATTGTTTTTCATCAGTTGCCAATGAAAAGACACACACAGACTCTGTAACTTAATTCCAACAAGGGACATCAGATGCAGTAGAAATGCCCTTCAGTTCCTGCCAGAAATGGCATGGGCTGTGCTGTCTGATGCCTGTTCTCTGAATGCTAAACTAATAATTGTTGGGCTTTTTCCAAATGGACGTTTAATACGCCACTGTCTGTGTATCAAATGACTACCATTATCTGGTGAAGGAGCAGCAGGGCCAAAGCAGTTCACTTCTCAAACTGCTATGGAGGAATCATAGCACATGCCTCTGCTGCACAGCTATAAGGAAATACCATATGTTTTGTGCATGAGCTATTTTTGTCAGAAATCAAGAGGTAGCAGATCTCTGGAGTCTGGAAGATAATTGAAGAGGTTTGAGAGGTGATGTGGGATGGGGAAGATGCAGTAAATGGTCAGGGGTTTGTCCCTGGGAAGCAAGATACATGCTTGGTAGCTTGTGTAGATGATGACTTGGCTATGCTACAGGCTCTCCTGCTAATTGCAGCCCCAGGAGTAAGGAAGTGCTCTTACTAGGCTTCCTGCCCAATACCCTTTTTTAGGCTAATGTCAGCCTTCACATCTTTTCCTGCAGCAGTCCCCTTTCATAGGAGTCTTTGGACTCAGTGCTGGAGGCATGACAGCACCTTTTTGTATGTAGAGCAGCATGAACATCCTCAAACCTCGTTCTCTTCCATGGATGTTGACCTGTTTTTTGACTGGGATAGGGTTAATTTTCACAAGAGACTGTGAGGGGACACAGTCAGGATAGGTGGCCCAGGCCAGCCAAAGGGATATTTGGTAACATATGATGTCATGCTTGTGAAACTGGCCAGAGAGGAGGAGGATTGCTGCCTGGGGACAGGCTGAGCATTGGGTTCCAGGCACTGAGCAAATTGCATCGTGTATCACCCACCTTATATATTACTTTTATAAGTATTGTTATTTCCCTCTTCCTTGGCTCTCCTATTAAGCTGTCCTTATCCCAACCTACGAGTTTTACCTCTTTCTTCCAGTTCTTCTCCCCATCCCACTGGGTGGGGGAGGAGTGAGTGAACAGCCAGATGGTGACCAGGCTAAACCATGACAGTCCTTTTAGGCACCCAATGTGGGGCGCAAAAGGTTGAGATGAGGACAGCTCTGGCCAGAGAATGTTAAAACAAATTTGTTACGTGCATTTATTACATTAAATAGTTGCTGGTCACACTGATGTTTTGTTTGTTCATGCACTTGTGCTGTGTAAATCCTTACCTGCTGTATGTATTCCCTGCGGCGCTGTTTGTCATCTCTGGTAGGGTGATCAGGATGCTCATTTTACTCTACTCTGTAGTATCAACTT
Source organism: Zapornia atra (assembly GCA_013400835.1). NCBI lineage: Eukaryota > Metazoa > Chordata > Aves > Gruiformes > Rallidae > Zapornia > Zapornia atra. The sequence goes on along the minus strand of VZTU01019520.1, from coordinate 192,422 downwards.
ATGGCACAGAAACATCACTGGTCATGAGGTTAAGCTGGTATTTATATCACAGAATCACAGAATCGTAGGGGTTGGAAGGGACCTCGAGAGATCATCGGGTCCAACCCCCCTGCCAAAGCAGCTCCCTAGCTCATATC
>VZTU01019520.1:160300-192121 GCA_013400835.1 Zapornia atra | reverse complement strand
TCACTCAGCCTGTCCTCATACGGGAGATGTGCCAGGTCCCTAATCATCTTCGTAGCCCTTCTCTGGACTCTCTCCAGGAGATCCCTGGTTTTTTTATACCAGGGAGCCCAGAACTGGACACAATACTCCAGGTGGGGCCTGACCAAGGCAGAGTAGAGGGGGAGGATCACCTCCTTTGACCTCGAAATACGTTGAGTTGCTGTCATACCCATCTGTACCTTGGGCAGCATCTCTTGGAATTTATTAATAATTGCACCCAATCTAGGGGGCACAGCCAGGACAGCTGACCCAAACTAGCCAAAGGGGTACTCCGTACCGTATGGCGTCATGCTCAGCATATAAGGGAGGAGCTGGCCAGGCAGGGCATTGGGTTCCAGGTGGTGAGTGGCTGGCATTGTGTATCACCCACTTTGTACATTCTAAGTCCAGTTGTTGTAATTTTCTATCCCTTTGCTGTCCCAGTAAGCTGTTCTTATCCCAACCCAAAAGTTTTCCCTTTTTCCTCTGATTGTCCTCCCTTGTCCCACTGGGAGGAGAGAAGTGATCAAGTGGCCCCATGGTGCTCTGCTGCCAACTGGGATAAGGCATGGTACATGGTTTTGAATCCACAGAAAATGTGCCCAACTTGGAATGCCTTTCAGCCACAAATGAATGAGTGCTCAGAGTGAGCCTGGGACAAGAACCACGTGTGATTGCCCAGTTTTTATACTTCTTCACTTCATCTGCTTTTTGTCCGCATGAGAGATGGGTTATTGGGCTAAGTAAGCATCTGGTCTGTTCCAGTACAACTGATCTTGTACTGAAAAGAAGGCACCTAGAGCAAAGAGAGTTAAGCCATAAGCCACAGTTCCAGAAATTTGTCTGACCGTCCCTCTGCTAAGCACTGTCCTGGTGGAGACAGGGTGCTGCTTCTATGTTTTTGAGCTTTTATTATTTTACAGACAATTTCCTGGCTTGATGGGAGTGGTGTGACAGTTGCACAGTAGTTAATGATACACTTAGATCTGCAGTACTTTTGAGCTGATGGTGTTTAATGTGCTTTGTTGACCTTCTTTGGTGGAAGACAGTGATCAGAATGTGTGCCAAGTGTGCTTAAATATAGCCACATCTTTAGATTCTGGACAACGCTGTGTGGCTGGCAGGATTTTTGTTTTGTAAAACATTGATTTTGATCTGAGAATCCTTTGGGGCAAATGAATGTTTGCTGGCTCTGTTCCTTATTCACTGAAGCTGTTGATCTTTGTTTGTTTCCTCCGACCATATTCTTTATTGCATATTGTGGAGATGCATCCCAAGCCTTTAAATCATTCTCAGTTGTGTCACATAAGAAGGTAGAATTCTGCTACTGAGACATTGCACTGCCTGTAGTGAAGATTGTATGCTGCATTTTGGTGATCTGAAAATCAGGAAGGGTCTGTCTCTGCTAAGCTCCTGGTCATGTGTAGAAATGGTGTTATGATACTGCGTTACAGTATCACAAAGCTGAAGATTGTAGGGGAGCACTAAGTTCAGTGACAAACAAGCCTGATTTCTCCCTCTCCCAGTAATGACCCCTGGATATCTTAGGAGTTCTGACTGTGTTCTTTTTTTTTTAGATACTGGTACCTTGGGCCCCTGAAAACCAAAGCAGCTCACTTTTTCAGTACGTTTAAGGTAAAGTTTAATTGCAAGGGAAGTGTTTTTGTGGTTGGGAAATGAAAAGGCTGACTATGCTTTCTATAGTTTATCTGCAAATTTTTGTGAAGGGTTCCGGTGGCAATATAAAGTGGGAGTGAAACTCAACTTGTTAAAAACCTACCAACTGATAGACTTAACTTCTGAAGAGATGGAGGGTAGGAGGGATACTGAAAACAAAGAAAAATCTTTACTGAGGATGTTGCTGCAAGATCACCAGGGGGAGCCAGCAACCACCGTTGAAACCGGGGAGCAGTAATGGTGATGGAGAACCATTAAAGTGCTCTGTCACCTTTTCTCAGCAGTCTTTCTTATGGTAACATTTCGTTCTGATTTATTCATCTGGCAGAAGTGTCTATAATTAGACTGCTCATGCACGTTGGTGATCAGGCTTCCATGTGTAGCAAAATGAACATGAAGATTAATAGCTTATATCTCACCTTAAACTTCTCTGTTGCTTAAAATTGGTCCTGAAAAGATTAAGAATTGACCTGTGATAGGTGGGGCGTTTTCATTCACATGCTTCCCCTGTTCTCCGAGCGCATGAGGAGCCTTGAAAGGCTGTGGAAATACCCAGGAATTGGCACAGTAGATCAGACTGTGCAGTCCAGCCATGCTGTCTGGGACAGTGCCAGTGCTTCCTTTATAGGAAGCTTCTGTAAAGGGGAGTTAAATTTTAATGTGTCCATGAAAGACTTCCACTCCCCCCACTCCCCATCTCCAGAAGATGTGAGGTGATAATTTTGTGTGCTGCCATTCTAAGTAGACACCTGTCTTTCACTTCCTTTCACACTTTTGTTGAGTCCTTAGCCGCAGTTAGTGGCAGTGATTGTGGATTTTACTGGTGAGCTATTGTACATTAAAAAGATCTGTTTAATCTGTTGAAGGTTAGAGAGAACTGCCCGCTTTTCCTGCTGTTAAGATGCAAAAGTTGCTACCTGATCCCTCCTAATTGTGGTATTCATTGCTTTCTGTGCCTGTTATATTACCATTTCATCAAGTTCTATAAGAAATGCCTCTAGCCTGTTGAGCATAATCCCTTCCTAGCTTGTCTTTGCTGCTGTGTTCTTCCATCTTTTCTGGTTTTGCTGTACCTGTCCTTTGCAAAAAGGGTGACCTGTAGCTGAAAATAGTGCAAGAAGAAAGACCTCACCTCTGCTATTGGTAGGGGCGTTGTTATGAGTGTCTGATCTTTTCTAGTATGCAGGCTTAAATTATCACAGCATTCCTGCTCTCCCCTTTAATCATTAATACTTATTGTGTATTGCCCTACTGATACAACCTCTGTCTGTCCTGTTTATTATGTGAGTCCGGTAGCGGAGTCTTTCCCTGCTCTGGGAGCCGTGAGGTGAATTACTTTAACAACCTGTGCTGTATGATCCAAAACCACTTCTAAAGTTTTGTGCATTGAAAAGTAATTGTACTGAGTACGTGTGGGCTTTTGGCTGGATTGGTTTAGCTATGCTTTGAGCATTTCAGAACTTACTTTTAAAGTGAAATGAGAGAAAATAAACTTTGTCAGCATCCAGAACTGTTCCAGAAGCTAAGGTTCTTCTGTAGCCCATCAACTTCTGGCACTGGAATCACCGAGAATGTTTGTCCCTTCGGATGCTTTCTAAAGCTCACCTGACTTGCTTGAAGACCAGTTGTATTGCTGTCTGTAAGCACCTGACTTTAAGGTCAGATCTTGGTTGTTTAAATTGCTGGAGAGCAAAGGCCTGCCAGGTTTCGGTGCCCCTTGGCCGCAGTCTGCCTGTTTGCAGTAGGTGCCGCTGTGCAATTGCTCTTTGTACCGTGCAGGAACCAATTGTGGTTTCAAACAGTAGTGTTGATCTTGCCAGTTTAGGTTGTTCCATCCATCTAGCAGCAGCTATGTCACCCTGCCACACATCAGCACCAAAGGAAACATCCCATTACTCTCTGCTTATAGAGAGGAAAATGCCTCACTTCTGTGTGGGGAAGGACTAGATTAGTAGACTTGGGAAGTGTGGGGAATCTTTTTCAAGCTACAAAAATGTCATCTGACATAGGAGTCTGGAGGCTGGAGAGCCATAAAGTAGTCTGAGGCAGTGGTGGGCCCTGGGTAGCTCTGCAGGAGTACTTGGGAGCACAGATCAAATAAGCTGAAGGGCTAAACGGAATGACCAAGTTGGATGCTAAACAAAAGCCCTTTTATCTTCTGTTTTGTCTTTTCATGTAAATCCAAGGAATGGCCTCAGAAACATCAAGCTGCTCTCATGTATCTGGGTCCAACAGAGAGGCCTCCAGAGGAGCCAGAGGAGAAACCATCCAGACCTCCGTTGTATGTCAGGCTTTACAGACGGCTTCGGCTATACTTGTCACCCCCTCCAAAAGGTGAGGTGTGTGTATTTTGGCATAAACTCACAGGCAGGCTTTACTCTTTTAATAGGTCAGAGGGGGAAGGTGTTCTGTTTTACTTTTCTTCTCCTTCACTTTTATGTTATTACTTTTTTTTGAAAAATTTATTTAAACTGCAACTTTGTCAAGATAGTTACGATGGTGTCTGCTAGAAATGGGACAGAATAGTCCTGCCAGTCAGTGCTTGTGGTCTTACAACAGAAGTGCATTTGTAAAGAACTCAGGGTGTTCCCTGGGATCACAGTTGCTTGCCATTGCTATGGAAGCCTCCATAAGTGATACTTTGCACTTACAGATGAGGTTCTTGAAATGTCCCTCCTGTAGAACTACTTAGTGAGCTGATGTGAGAGAAGCAACCCTTGTTTTCCAGGATAGGGCATGTTCCTGACATGTAGCAACAAATGTTACTTCAAGTAGAACAATAAAACTTGGTTCATGCAGAAGCCTTAAGTTTCTCTTAGTACATTCAGTTTCTTTCTGTACCATAAATTTTCTTCTCTGTGCTCCGTGAGCCTGCCTTGGGTTGGGATGTTTGCTAGGCAGCGTGTGTGGCAGGCTGCAGAAGGAAAGGGAACAGGTATTTTGCAGAATCTGGTGTGATGCATAGTCCTTCTCATTCCTTCTGGTCTAGCAGAGGTGATTTAAACAGAAACATGAAAGGAGTGACCTGTATGTGAAAACTGAACCATAGAACTTCCTGCTGTAGAAAATACATGTTACATCCTTATCATTTGGATTCCTGTGGTTTTGGTAGCAGCGCTTCACGTGTTCTCTAAATGTTCCTGTAATACTAGCCCAGGAGATCTGTTAATCCCTGGGCACAAGGACTCACAGGGCAGCCATGTAATGTGCTTGACAGCCTCTCCTGCTACTGTGTGAATGCTGGCAGGATTTTTTTCTTTCCTTCAGTACTCCCAAGCTCCCTTTCCCTTCTTCAAGATTTTGATGTTTGAAAGAAACAAAGCTAGTGGTCACAATGGGTCGGAATCATTTTTGCAGCTGGCATTGATGTTTCATGCTTCATAGCAGCGAAATGATGATCTGTGTAATTAAATTCCACTTAATGATATCTTCTCTTCTTGATGTGCAGAAATCCCCCAGGAGGTAACCCCAGAGGACTGGGAAAAGCTGAAGCTATCCACCATTGAGCTTTCCATTGCAACTCGGAACAGGCAGCTTGATCTGACAGTAAGACCATAGTATAACTGGATTCCAAATTCTGCCTGCCCACACAGTTCTCCTTTCTTGATAAATCCCCGTTCTTGTGTCTCTGTAAATAAAACTACCCAATGACTGAAGCCAGAACCAGTGTAAAAGCACTGGAGACCCATGTAAAACTGGGATGCAGTGGGATCAGGAAAAATTTGTACAACAAGGAAGTTCCACTAGCCAAACAGAAGCTTTAGGATTGTGCAGAAGAGAACAAAGCATCCAGATAGGCATTCCTATCCTTCTTGACCCATGGGAGAGTGATTCTGTCTTATCAACTGGTGCTGGAAGGAAGTTGAGCCTGAATGTCTACATGGAATTGTGCCTTTTTCTTTCTCTTTTGGCTTGCAGAGCAGAGTTAAAAAGAACTGGGATTAGAGAGAGGACAGGGGCTCTGCTGAGTTGAAGGACAGGAAATGCAAGTGATTGTGGAAGAGTATAACCAAGGGAGCAAGGGAACCATCCTTGTTATAACCTTCTCAGCATGCTCATGCTGTTAATTCACTGTTTCAAAACCTGTCTTTGGCTTATGTCTGTGTTGTGGTGCAATTTTATTGCTGTGAAAGCTCTTTGGATAGATGTCAGTCTTGAATTTTGCTGGAAAATGCTCTCACGGTGATCCCATGCAGGTGAGCAGCTCTTCAGGTCACCTTTACGGCTGTGAGCAACCACTGCCACTACACCCGGATTAACAGGTGTACTTGCTGCAGTGTGTTTCTGGCTCCGAATTCAGGGTCTTTAAGAACCTGAAAATTCTTGTTAGACTGGTATGTTACCTTTGTAGGATCAGCCAAAAAAAACCTCCCAGGCAAGTCTAGTCTTAATATTTTCTCCTGTTTTCTCCATAGAACTGACCAAATACATTTTAGTTTCTTCTTCATCAGTGACTTATTTGGGCCACCAGTGTTCCTAGTAAACGGTAGATGCTTGGCCAGAGACTAGTAGTTGGGTGTTGGTTATGTTAGTGTTTTCTAGATGGGACTTGGAACAGAACAGTTTTGGTCACTGAACTGGATTGAAGTCAGTGATGTAAAGTAAAACTAGATCCACCAAGAACTGAAGAAGGGTCTCGTTGCCACAGACTAGCCCTTATGGACTTTGTTTTTCCTTCTCCTTTATGCCTTCAGTATGCACTTTAGCACTGGTATTGAACAAAGAAGCAATGTAGGATTCTCAGGGCTCTTGGATAACCTAGAGAAATGGACAAGTTTATATTAGGGCAGTTGAACTTTTTCTGGAGCTGGAAGTATCTTGATACCACATCTTTCTACAGATTCAGACCCCTTACTACAGCTTTTATTTTAACTCCTGCTCTTGAAGCCATTGTCTCTCCAGGCATCAAAGCTGAACAACAGATCTCTTGAATCTATAGGAGAGCACATCTACTGAGTCTTGTCAGCCACTCCTGTCTGTCTGCCTGCCTCACCTCAGATTCATGGCTAGGCTGCCTTGTTGAAGAGAAGCTGATAAAGCCATACAGGTGCAGCTCAGGCCGTGCCAAGGCTACCTCTGCAGATACAGTAAAGAAATAAAACGAGTTATGCTAATAGATGCGTTTATTTTTACTTTTGTCATTTTCATTGCATCTGCACTGGGACTTTTGCCAGGACAGAAATGTTTAAGTAAATAAATAAATAAATTATATCTTCATCAAAGTTGCTATCCCAGCAAAAGCTTTGCTGTATGCTTGGTTGTATACAGACAGGCTGTAAATAGAAAAGAAGATAAGTAAGGAATTTAAAGGAATAATCTCAAGAGCACTTTAACTTCTAATTTGTATTGTCTAAAATTCTCTTACTGTAGGGTTTGGTGGCCAAATGTTGCATCATTCTATTATTGCTAAAATTCCTGAAAGACCCACTGGTTGGAAATCGTGAAGGGAACTAAACCCAAGTGATTTGCTATTACTGCCTTTAATATGTGTGTGAAGTGTAACAAGAAGCCACACATGTGAATCATTATTTCACTTCTGGTGGTATTTATTGAAGAATAGTCATCAATGAGGAATTACTATTTATAATTTATAATCCAAATCTCACGTAGGGAGTGGGAAACAGCATGAAATGCAGGCATGTGTCTTCTTTACTCTGCCCTCGTGAGGCCCCATCTGGAGTACTGTGTCCAGATCTGGGGCCCCCAATACAAGAAAGATGTGGAAGTGTTGGAGAGGGTTCAGAGGAGGGCCACAAGGATGATTAGAGGGCTGGAGCACCAGCCCTACAAAGAGAGGCTGAGGGAGCTGGGCTTGTTCAGCCTGGAGAAGCGAAGGCTGCGGGGGGACCTCATTGCAGCCTTCCAGTACCTGAAGGGAGCTTATAAGCAGGAGAGAATTCAAATTTTTAAAAGAGCAGGTAATGGCAGGACAAGGGGGAATGGATTAAAGCTAAAGGAAGGAAGGTTTAGATTAGATATTTAGGGGGAAGTTTTTTACAGAAAGAGTGGTGAGGTGCTGGAACAGGCTGCCCAGAGAAGTAGTGGATGCCCCGTCCCTGGAAGTGTTCAAGGCCAGGTTGGATGGGGCCCTGGGCAACCTTGTGTCGCTCCAGGCCTGGAGGTTGGTGGCCCTGCCTGTGTCAGGGGGGTTGGAGCTCTATGATCCTTGGGGTCCCTTCCAACCCATGCCATTCTATGATTCTATGATTCTGCCTTGTGTTGTGGGACAAAGGACTGGGCATGTTGTGCACGTATTGCAGTGTCATGGGTGTGGCATTTCGGAACGGTAACGGCTTGGTTTCTGGCTCTCTCTTTGCACAGCGCACTGAAGACTTCATGGACATTTGCATTGAAGCCGATACGGTCAGCAAGGGGCAGTTCGTGAGCAGAGGGTGAGTGTGAGCACCGCGGGGAGGCGGCAACAGCGTCTCTGTGGCAGGCAGAACACCAGCTCTGAGGAGCGTGATGTTCTTTCTCTGATCTTGTGCTGCAAAATTCAGAAGCAGAGGACTGCAGAGGACACCAGGCAGTAATGCTTCCTGGGGATAACTCATTTTGTTCTTTAAAATTCTTTCTCATTTTCTGGAAACAAGGCAGAGCAGTCTACCTGGAGTTCTTCCTAGCTTTGGAGTTGGCTATACTTTTCATCTTTTTCCCTGTTCCTGTTGATTGGTGATACTTGGATAACACTGTTATAACCGACTTTTATAGACAGCCATAGAGATTTATCCCCAGAATCTTTTAGCCCTAGCTGCTCAGTGGATTGAGAGGCAGGTCACAGCGCCGCTCCGTCCGCACTAGCAGTACCTGTAATTTTTGAACTCTGAGTAGAGAGGCCTACTTCTAAGTGAAGAGCTCCCTTGTCTCAGTAACTCCTGTGAGAAATCAGGTCTGAGCTGGAAGAACTTTTGAAAGATGCGGATTTAAACAGGGACTTTAAGCAAATGTATCTGTGCTGTTTCTAGGTGCAGTGAGAAGGGTGCAGGTGTGAAGCAGCAGCATGAAGAGAAAAAGCGAACATATATTGCTGCCTTTGTGCTTAGAATGTGGTCCTGGTGTGTGCTTGTTCCTCCTGCTCTCACCAGAAACAAATTTGAGCTCCTTTTTCCGGCACCTCCATGCAATCCCACTAGCAAATACATCGCATTTTCAGAGCAGATTTTACCAGCAACAGATTTTCCTGCTGAATCCCAGTGCTCTTCAGGTTTGCGTGTTCTAGTGCTGTTTCGTAGCCTTAGAGCTCCCTCTAGTGAAACCAGTGGAAAGGTTTCAGCGCGGTTTTACCTGCTTGTCATCACCCTAGTAACTCCGGCCTGTCTTGGTTTATGGTACTGATAGCAGCAGCAGGCCCCATATTTGAGCATCCCGCGAGCCTCGTTGAGTATAGGATCTTCTGACCTATGCATACAGGGCATTGGATGCTTTGCTAGCAGAAAAAATGTAGGTGAATTTGTGTGATTTACGGGGGCAGTATCGAAGTGTGTATCCACTATAAAGGATGTCTCCCATGTGGACTGAACATGCTTCACGCAGGCGTCTGTCACATTTTCTGACTGCAATTACACTGTCATGCAGAAAAAGTCTCTGATGAACGTTAACATGACCTGCTGGCTAGAGCTAATTAGAGGCAGTACCAAAAGCTTTGAGCTGCTGTTCAAGCAAAGTTCAAAGACACAGGCTCTTTTGATTAAATAATACCCAAAAGTCTGTAGGTAACAAAGAAAGAGAAAGAGGGGTGTATGGGGTGGGGGAGCAGCAAGAGGACTGGTTAGTTCTACAGAGAGGACAGAAAAAATGTGCCCCATTTTTGCAATGCAAGATCAGGGTGTTCAGAGAAGCTCCCCACCACAGAATACCCTTTGGCAGCTCTGTTTGAATCAAGCCTCTTATTAGAGGCTCCCTACTACCTAGCATCAACAGGGTTTGTCTTTGGCAATGTGTGAAGAAGCTCTTTTTTTTTTCCTCTTTTCTTAATGCATAGTTTTAAACTCCACCAGAACTAGGGGGATTGTAAAGGTTTTTAGGGAAAATACCATATCAGTGCAGCTGTCAAGGGCTTGGGTATTTTTATATTGAAGAGGTCGCTGACACGAGCTGTTCAGAGCTGATGGATCACACAGTGGAAACCACACATCCAGTGGGAAACCACCATGCAGGCTCAGGCAGTGTATGTGGGGTGCATCAGAGTGCTGGAGGGCAACTGCTGTTGGATTTCAAAGAAAGAAGTAGGTCATCCCAGGTGTATAAAACTGCCCTCAGGCTGTAGATCAGATTTGTGTGAACCAGAGCATCTGTAGCAAGGGTAGAGCTGATGTTTTAGGGTAAGGAAGAACAGGTGGTTACACTGTAGTGCTTATTAAGAAGTGCTGGAGGCAAGGAGAGCAGGGATCGAAAGTGTAGTACCTCATAATCTGCATCCTGGTAGCCAGCTGAGGTTCTGTATATGCCAGTGTGCTGAGCTGTCACTCCAGTTACCAGCTATGCTGCAGAAGAGTTGTTTTTTTTTTAAATCATTTAACATTGGCCTTTCCTGGAGATGAAAAGAAGGTTAAAATTGTGTTTTGTGCAGTAGGTGTGGTGGTTCTCTTTCTGCCTGTATTTTTGTGATTGAGCACATGGAGTGGGATAAACGAGTCAGTTGAAGCTGTTGCTGTTAGGCTTTGGTCTTGCTCCTGTTTCACTTTGCTGTCTCGTCTTGAGGATGGGGCGGAACCAAATGGAAATGATTTCTGATTCTTTTATGCTGGGTGACTAGAGAGGCAAGCACTGTGAGTGGACTTGTGCCTGTTTGCTTCTACCAGCCTTCTCCTTTGAGTGATCTTTAGTTTCATTTCTTGTCTCTCTTGAACTTACCTTGACCCCGTAATGGCATCTATATAGAGCCTCATTTACCTTCGTGGACTGAAAAAAACCTACCTGCTCCTTCAGAGTGCAGTGTCTAGGACCTTGTATGTTAAACTTGGAGCAGGTTAAACTTTAAGCAGGGAATCTTAGGCTGGTTTGTACAGCACTGTATAAACTGACAATCATGGCATGCCATCAATGATTTATAATTTATATTGCCAGGAGGATGTTTATTTCCTTCACATTCACTCATTAATCTTTTAGTATATACATACTTGATTAAAACCAAACGTTCCACAGTTAATATTGGTTCTGTCCTTTCTTGCCCTTTCCTTTGGTATCTTAGTTTTTCTTCTTGTTTTGGATTATCATATTCTCTATTCTCATGTTTTTTTCTGTGGGATTTTTTATGATTTTAAGAGGCACTTGCATTCCTCAGGGCGTAGGCAGCTTGGTGTATTGGGAGTTTCTGATGTGTTTCTGTGACTTCTTTTCCTGGGTGGTATTTAAATACACTCATCTTTCCTATCAGTCTGCAGAATAGAAAAGTTGGGGACAGCTGGCACTGCCTGCCAGAGTGTGTTTGAGAGCTGTGATATATTGCTGTTTGCATGTTGCTGTCTGGAGAGGGGCCCGAACTGAGGGGTAGCTGCCTGGGGGTGTGGAGTACCCTTTGTCAGCTGTCAGCCCAAAGGTGAGGTGTGCTTTCAGTCAGGGGCACAGAGGAAGGGCTGCGTACCGAGAGCTTGCGCTTTGCCACCGCAGGCGCTGGGAGAAGGGGTCACAAGGCACTACTCGCTACCAGTTGATCCAGTGATAGAACAGCAACTGCTGTCTTGAAGACCACATGGCATTTGCACCACCAGCTTTCTCAGACAGATAGCTGCCTTCTGTGCACTCCCATTTGACATCTACACAAGTAGGAAAGTAGCACTTCACTGAGTACAGTGCGTAAGGAAGAATCTCTCTGGCACCAGAAGAGGGACAGTAACTGACAAGAACAGATACGTTATTTGGAATGGATCAGGTGATGATGTGCCGGGGGGGTTCTTTTCATGAATGATATAAAAGCAGCTGGTAAGAAACATCATGCTGACTGGTGTTGGTGTGAGAAGGGGGCAGGTTTGTTTTTTAGATGGTAATTTAGTGGTTCAGGATAACTAATTCAGTTGGGTTTTTGGTTTAGGATTGTTTCGGTTACTGATGAGTTACTGGGTACATGGAATGTGAGATGGTAGCCTGCAGGAATTGTGCAGTTCAGCATGTAAGTGAGGGGCACAAACCCTTGCTGTATGTTCAAATATATACAGTGAGCCTCAGAGCAGAAGCTGGTTGGAGGCAGCCAGTCCATACCAATATCTGTTGCATGCAGCAGAAGAGGGAATGTCTGTTTTACTTTCTCACAGCTAAGCTCAAATATATTTGTATATATACACCTGACCTCTAAATTTACCAAACACATAGGGATTTACCAGCTCCAATGACATGTCATTCCTAAAGATGGCTGTTTCCAGGAGAAACATCTCCTTACTTTCCTCCTCTCTTGGTCTGAACAGAAGCCAAAAGATGCGTGATCCACATACGTGCCCTGGAGGGAGTCAGTGCATCCAAACCAGCAGATGCATCTTGCAACTTCCAGAGGTAAGAAGCTGGGAAACTGTCTCTTTATTTCCTTGGACTAGTTGATGGCACACATTAAGAAATCCCTGCTCAAAATCTGCTAGATTGATTATATGCTGTGCAGCAACTGAGTCCCTGCCCAAGAGACCCATCCTGGAATTTTCCAAGTGGTCTGTAAACCAGAGGGGGGGATTCATTCTGCCAGTAAATACTGGCAGACCTTTTACATAGCCAACAGTGGTGGTTGTAAAAGGTCTGTTACTCATGCATATTGCGTACATGCACCTCCTTCTCCTTGGTACTGAAGATGCGTGTACATTTTACCCTGGAAGGGATTGTGCTGTAGAGAAGGAGTTAAAGATGAGAAGCTTTAGGGACACCAATGAGGGTGAGAGAAGGCAGTGAAGCTCAGATCACCACAGGGAAGTGTCTCAGAACTTTGAATAGAAGAGATTGAAAAAGAAGCCAAAACTGTGTCCTCCTATGTAATTTAGGTTAGTCTTTTGTTGTCTCTTAGAAAGAAGAGGCTGTTATTGCAGCCTTGAGGAGAACAGTTTCTTGTTTTTACAAGGATGTGAAACCAATCTCATAGATGACTCGAAGATAGAAACTGTCTGTCATTCAGCAAAACAATTCCATATAAAGGGGAAATAGAATATGCTGAAAGGTGAAAAAGTCAGTACTGAGTGAACTATCAGGAACTATGATGTCATGATTAGCCAGCATCCTAATACTTGCATTAAACTCATATCATGGCAATTCTGGGATTCTGAAAGAATACCCTAGAGTGCTGGGCTAAGTACAGCTGAGCCATGAGTAAGGGTAGGGGTATAAAATGAGCTGTTTGTACTGCAGCTGCTGCTAAAATCTTCAGAGTACATGTGCATGGCACCAGGTAGTGCTGTTTGCCTGCATGACCTTGCTCTGATGAAGGCACTGAAGGCAGCTCAGATGAGTCTCACCAGCTTTGCAGAGGAGCAGGATATGTTGATCCAGATGGACTGCTGTACCTCTGACTTCCAGAACCTATGCTGCTTTCTCTGATCTGTGCTGTTCTGGTGTACGAGTTGACTTGGAGGTAGTTTTGAGTAGCCACGTAATACAGCCCTACCCCGAATCAAGGGCATGCAAAGCAGTCACCAAATTTAGGTAAAGTCAGCCTGCCATTTTGAGGATTGGTTTAATCATTGGTTACTTCTGTCAGTGGTAAAGAAAATTCTGCTGCTGAGTAATACCTGTGTATCACTGCATCTCACGTTTCAGATTGATACAGCAAAACAATACCAAAAGGTAGTTTGTAACTTGGATTTAATAGGAGGTATTTCGCAGGCACTTCTGCAGATTAGCTTGTGTCACCACCAGCAGACCTAGGTCTAAGTGCATATAATTGTAACTCTGATAGCAAAGAATCCTTCAGTATAAACAATGTGGGTCATTAAAGCTCCCTAGCATTTAATTATCACCAATTAGCAACTGAGTTAACATCTTATGCAACAGACTCTTAATACATTACGTGCAGTGAAGGATAGCTCTCACTGTGTTGTTGAGACCAAATGGGCTGGAAGGCACAGGGAGGGGGTCATCTTGGGTAAGACTCAGCTAAGTATTCCAGAGCAACCTGTTAGTAAAATCAGGTCTCAGTGTTACAGCATTGCTGGAATAATCTGTTTGATGTTTAACCCTGACCGACACTGTTGTCTGTACGCAGGGCACTGAGGGATCCTTTGGCATTGACAGTGAGGAGTACGAAGCTGTGCCCGTGGAGGTGAAGCTCCTACCCCGGAAACTCCGGTTCTTCTGTGATCCCAGAACGAGAGAGCAGATGCTGCGTGCAGCAGGACAGTGAGAGTTCATGTCAGAGGGGCCCGTGCCTCTTCAGGGCACGTGAGACCCCACTAACTTGATTAACCTCACCAGACTAATAAGCCATTTGGCTATTTCTATGTGCAAGCCCCTTCCATTGGAAGCAGCTGCTTTGGCTGGTCTCAGAGGTGTTAAAACTGGAAACAGAAATTCTCAGAAATGCACGTTAACTTAATGGCATCTTTTTTTTTCCCTCCCAAAGAAGTCGTAAGTGTTCCATTTACAGCACTGCAGGCTGAGTGCTATGTGCCAGATGCTACTGCTTTAATGCAATTGTATATTAAAGTAAAATGAAAGTACACTTGTCCTTGTGTTTTAAGGGTTTAGGTCTACTTTACCTATGTATACATCTCAGAAAATCTGGGATCTTGGAAGAAAATTATGTTTAGGGAGTAATGCTAAGCAAGTATATGGAATTGCCATGTAAAGCAGGTGGTTGTTTATCTCCTCTGTCACAAAGCAAATTTGAGATTTTTGACACAAAGCTTCAGACAAAGTCTTAAAATTCCCTGTATGTATCTGGGTAAGATATTTATGTTATTTTTTTCATCTTGTCAGATTCAATGGCACAGAGTTAATAATATAGTAGAAATATATTCCTTTGATCAAGTTTAGGTATATTACAACAGAAGCAAATTGGAAAATGTCATCATTGACCCAAAGCTGTACAAAGTACATGTGAAAAGACTCTTCAACAAGCCAAATGAGTCTTGTTTTTATAAGTATTACTTTTATTCCTGTAGTAGTATAACACAAATAAGGGCATCCAAATAACTTTCATTATTCATTGTGTCTGGTTGCTCTTCTCTAATGTAAACATCACTTGCCACTCCTTATGCAACCTACATTCCCCTGAGCCCCAGTACTGTAATTAGTTTTGTTGCTTTTTTGAGCTTTTGTTTATAGCTTTGCTTTAATTGCTGAAAGGAAATTTTATTGACTTAGGCAAGGTTATCTGTTGCCCTTCTTAGAACTTTTATGAGTTCACATGATTCTGCCTTCCTCACTGGAAGAAAAAACCAATTCCTTATTTTTCTCATGTGCAGCAGTCGCTGTGTTACACTGTGATCTAGTCTGAGTTTATCTGTTGGTTCTTTGCTGTAATCAAAATAAGGACATTAGTGAATTGAGTTCCAGCATCTTTGTTAAAGGCTGCATCCTGCTGCAACAGCATCCTCTGCTGGAGCCTTGCTGGAGGAAAACTGCTTTGAAAGAGGCAGTGGGTTTGTTTTTCTGCATGGTGATGGAACCAAACAGAACGCTGTCCTCTTGACTACACAGTGGAGAAACCAATTACCTAAGATATTGAAGCAAGCACTCATCCCTTTCTTGGCTCAGTTCTAGGGAGGTAGAAGCCTGCTAGTTCTTTTTAGTAGTTCTGCTGGTGATAGGGCCTGTGGTGTTGTGCTATCTTTCTTTTCAGCAGCAGCAATTAAGAATGCTCAGCATACCCCTGGGATGCTCAACAAGGAACATGTTGGCTGTGCTGTGCTCTGCTCTGCTGTTGCTTGCCATGGAGAAACCTGCAACGTTGCTCTGGAGCCACAGCTCGTTCAGTCAGGAGCAGTTCTCACCAATGGAGTTTTTCATCAAGCTGATGCTTCTCTAATAAAATTAGCAATGCTTTTGCTCAAGGGGCAGGAAAGACGAGGTAGCAGCCATTTCAAAAAGGTAAGCTTTAATTGTTATTAAAAATTTCCCATGTTTTAGTAAGCAGTTTCTCTACACAGCCACAGGCCTAAGGGAGCAACCACACATCTGCAAGATGCAAACAACATCAGAGCTGTTACAACTACAACCAGCCTGCTGCAAGGGGCAAGGTGGTAAGAACTACCTTCTGTTTCATCTGTACCATTTTATAGGGAAAATGACTAATTCTTTTCCATGGTATCAGACATGTGGCTCCCACTGCAATGTGAGTCCTTGCTCAAGGGGAACCTCAAGAGCTCCCTTCAGAGTTGGTATCATTAATGTTGTTCTGATGTTCAAGTACCAAGGATCTTCTGAGACACAGGCTGATAAATACTCCTATCAGCATAAGATGAGTAGCTTGTATAAATACCATTCAAGTCCTTTTCCTGTTCCTCTACAGTTCAGAGGTCTTCCAGTATGGGGTGGTTTGAGACCTCTGAATTGCAACATTCAGAGGGAAGGTGCAACAAAAACATTAACAAACTGAACAGGGGCTGAAGCCCCTATCTGCAGTGTTGAGGAAAGGGCTCAGTTCTCATTCCTGTCTGACAGCAGGACAACCGACTTTCTTTGTATAAACTCCAAGAGAGGACAGAGGAGTGGAATTCTAGGTCCCACTCATGAAAACACTTATCCTGGCTTCAACTTAACAGTCCCATTGTAGAAGGGCTTAAAATACTGTAACATAGATAAAAAGGAAGGATAACAGCCTAGTGATGAACCAGCCCAAGGCACCTGTTTATTTTAACCACAGTTAAACATTCCCATTCCAATGGCATGTTCCATTAACCAGAAATCTTGCTTCACCAGCATTTGGTACCCCCTGGTTTAGCCAGGGTATCGTTCTTTTAAACCATTCCACTCCAGCCTCTTGCAAAAGACAATTACGTTGTCTTCTCCTGTAATCACTAGACCACTAGCTTTGGGGGGTGGAGGGGTGGAAAGGAGACAGCAACTGATTAGAAGTAATAGGTATGATGAGAGAATTTGGGTTAGTATGCATGCTTTGTACTTAGACTTCTGCACTACAACAGAGGGCTCTTGTGCTGCTGCTCCAGAAGCCACTGCCTTTCCACCACCTCCCAGAGCAAAGCATGCCTGCCCCTTGTGTAGGCTGTCACCAGGAGGGCCACAGCTACTCCCAGCTCCTCGCCCAGTAACTGTCAGTTCTTAAACAGGAAGAAGTATCACAGTAACACTGCTTCACAGACAAAGCTGTACAGTAAGCTACTGTCTCTTGAAAAGATAGAACTTTATTCTACCCTTAAGGATGCTGGATAGGTGAGCTCTTCTCCTGTGACATACCTGACTGTTAGCTCTAATATGAAGTAGTTACTCCAATGTACATACGCTGGGAAAGAAGGTATTAGCATGTCTCTGAAGTCTTAATTCAGTAAAATGCCTTCTTCCTAGTATCCATTACAGTTCTTAGTTGTACTTGGCTCTATGCAACTCAGCCTAACTTTGCAGTGAGAATATTTTTGCAGGATTTAAATGTCTGGCATGGCAGCTCATTCAGACTGAAAACCTAGCTTTTCTCTCTAATCCAGATAGTAGTAGTAATAATTCAGTCCTTGATTATACACTTCTAGTGCAGCTTGAGTTAAGATGCAACAATGAAGCTGGCTCTCTCTCTCCTGTATAAACTCAAGCAAGTACCAGCTTAGCACTGGCAATGGGTAGGCTGAGTTGGGTGTTGGGAGAGGAACAGACCAGACTCTGCCTGCCAGGTTATTTATCCATGGTTACTGTAACCACCATCCAGCCTGGGCTGTGATCACAAGCAACTGACCAGAGACATCACACCAAAGAAATTAAAGGCACCACTGTAAAGGCAAAGTACTTCAAATGGAGGATTTTTGTAGAAACAGGCAATACCCTACTTAATGCCACAACATCCTCCTTCCTTTAATTCAAAATACAGCAAATTACTGTCTCCATTCCAGCTGCTAGTATGCAAAAAAGCAACTATTAAGTACCAAAGAGCAGAATTTAAATGTCTGCACTTAACTGTTTTACCTTGAATTATGTTATCTCCTGCAAAGGCAAGATTCAGTGACATTGGTTCCAAACAAGAACTGCCTGCTGAAGAAGCCTTCCTGGCCCAAGCTGTTGCCACTGGTCTGTATTATGTACCCATATCTCAGTAATTTTCCACATGTGACAACAGTAAAAGCACTAGCTGTTAGAAAAAGGAGAGTGCAGGTGTGAAGTTCTTTTGCAGTGAATCAAAGAAAGGAGGCTTAGGGCAGATAAGCCTTTTTGTTCTGTCTGGCAAACTCCTGGCTTCTGTAGCAGTCACCTGCCAAGAGAGGCTGCTGAGAAGCAAAATTACAAGGAAGAGCAAAACAGGCTGTAGCCATCCAGCTGGGAAGTACCTGGATCCTGCTTTCACAGTCATCTGCTTGCTTTGATGCTTCTGCACCCACACTACTGCTAGCATCTAGTTTCTGGAAAGCAGAAGTTTAGTAAATGTCAAATAGTAATTGCAGGAGGTTCTGCTTGGTAGGCTCTAGCAGTGCTGTCTAATAGACCTGGTGTTCTGACAGCCTGTGAAGGCAGTGCTCCAGTGCAGGGTGTCAGACAGCCTCTCACTGCAAAGGCCACAGAACTGCAAAACCAAATTAAAGGTGCGTTCCTATTTAGTTCAGCAAAAGAACTACTGCCATCAAAGAGAAGAGGAAGTCATTAACAGCTGACCACAGCTAAACTACTGAGCAAACCTTTAAGAAAGTGAGAGGAAGAAGTGCTGAAGAGCAGTTTCAGTTCCTTTTTTGCATCTGAGGGAAGTTAAGTGACAGCAGTACAGTACTGGCTATACATCCTCAGGGATCTCCACTGCAGAAAGCGTATTAAAGTGGAGGCTAGAAAGAAGAAACTGTGGGTCATTTTCATGCTAGAGGTGTCAATTTAAAAACAAAGCCTTTTCTTCAGGAACAGAGACTGGTCTTTCCATTATAAGATATTCAGCTCAATTTTGTTCCCCTTTCTCCATTTTTCCCCCCCTCAATCTTCTACAGATGATTCCATTACAGTTTTGAGCAACTGGCAATGTAAGCTGCAGCAGCAGCATGTTTTCTCCTGTACAAAAACATCCAGAGCCCTGACAAAGCAGGCAAAGGAGCAACTGCTCAGAGACAAACAGATCACAGGAACTAATGTGCTCAAGCTCATACCAATGAACTGTGCAATAAGCCTTGTGAGGCACCTGATCCCATACCTTGCTGAAACCTCTGAATCCACAACAAGCAAAACTACCCCTTTGCTGCAGATAGCCTTCATGGAAAAACAGGACAAGCCAGGCTCCTTCCTTCTGGAGACAGACAATCCACAGAGGGTCTACTTGTAGAGTATTTGTTTCATCTATTTGAAAAAGAATTAGCAGTTGAGACCTTGGTGGTTCAGGTTCTGTCTCATCCTATAAAATGCAAGGATAAATGGACTCAGCAGCTACAGGCTGCACTTCTACAAACTGCAGAAAGGCTCCAAGGGTGCTGAAGCAGCAGCTAATTAGCTATAGCCACAGTTCAAGAAGAACAGTTAACTTAAAGCTGATGCTACTACTGAATGGAGGATTTGGGGCAAAGCAGTATGTCACACTTAGAACCCCCAGTACCATTATCTCAGTTCACAAGGTGAAAGGCTTTACCCTTACAGGGATAGCCTTCCTGCAGGGAACCACGGCCTCTGCATCACCTGAATCCTATCCTTCCCACAGCACAAGAATGAGAAATGCTGTTCATCTGGTTCTACAGCTGTTCTGCTCAGGAAAAAAAGGCTTGGTGTTAAGACATTACTTCTGGCAGCTGTCACAGTTAAGAACACCAAACTCCAAGGGAACCTCCTGCAAACTGTGAAGCCATTCCAGCCTAAAGGCCGCATACTGCTCTGTCTCACATAAAGCCAAGGACAGTGAGTGGCCAAGCAGTGCTCAAGGCTGTGCAAGGAGCATCACCAGACAATGTTAAGGGAGTGACAAGTACCATCTGGTACATAGGAAGGGCTAGTGATGTTAGAGAGTACGTAGTCAACCCCATCCTGCCCAGCACCATCTGAGCTGAGGCTGGAGAGCATAGTGACTGCAGGGTGGCTCAGTGACGCTGGTCCCTATTAAACGGGAGACCATCTTGCTGGTTTGAAGATTTTGAACCAAAGCAGCAGGTGTGATGGAACTGAAAAGCAGAGGAAGTGGAAGGAAGGATTAAGTAGAGTGCTCTTCTCCAGCTCTGAGATAGGTAGGTGTAGTCTCTGACAGTTTTTATACCACCTCACATGCTGAAAGCGAAACTCTGCCGCTCTGGAAAGCGAAGTCCTAAGATCCTGCAGCACCCTATTCATTCCCCCAAACCAGCCTCTGCTGTTGACGAGGAAAGGTGGCTTTATTCCAACTTGGCTGCTCAAAGTTGTGTGAGGGGTGTTCAAAGGAGTCTTGTTTTTAATCATTGGTTTAACTGTCCCCACCAATAAACATGGTAGGACAGATGTTTTCTGAGACTGGGCTGCTGACAGTGTGCTGAAGCTCTCCTCGGTTCCCGAGTGGAAGAGGGGATGACAGGAGGGTTTTCCAGTCGAGTCATGAGAGCTCAGTTACAGCATTTCACATTGGTCCCCATCAGACAAAGTGCTTTCCTGAAGTCTTCAGCCCTCAGGTATCCAGGCTAGGCCAAAACCTAGCTATCACTGGCAACAGTGAGGACTGGTGCAAAGATGCCAACTGGTCCTATCTAAACAAAAAACCAAAATGAAATCCATAAATGAAAAAGAGACAAAAAGAAGCAAAATAAAAGTCCTGGAGGGAGGTACTCATTGGGAAGTAAAGGAGGAAAAAAAAATCACATTTTGTTTTAAAATGATAAATACTCTCCATGTTCAAGTTATTAAATAAAATGAGATCCGTCCAGTGGCTGTGGTGAATTCCAGTGATCCTCCTAAGCAATGCCTGATAGTCTTTAAAAAGTGATCTCTGCTCCCCATCTCTCTTGCCCTTGGTCTAAGTACAGCAGGGGTTGTCAATGACTAGCATGACATCGATGCCATACACTTCCAGCAGGTCCATAAGGAAATTTCGGTCCCCTTGGGGATCCAGGCCCATGCCTCGTGCGTGGTCAGCTGTCAGCGTCTTGTCCTGGCTGGCTGACACCTCCATCAGCGTCTGAAATATGCGGTTGTTCTGCTCCATGAAAAACCTGTAGGATTAAAGTCAGTTGAGGCCACGGCACTGGACCCCCAAAACACGGTATATTTACCAAACAGGCAGCAGAGCCCCAGAACTGCATTTAACCCCTTTAATCATAGATCCCACCTTTTTAGGTGACACTGTAGTAGTTTCCCAGCCACCCTGTGGATGACCCAGAATAAACAAAGATAAAGCAGGAACTTTTTATTTACAGCAGTGCTTCTGTCTGGCTGATTTATGGTAGGCACATCACTCCAGAAGCAAGCCACGTACTCAGCTAATGTGTACTTTGTGGTAGCCAAGTGAGTACATCAGATAGCTCCCATAATGCAGAGGAGGAAAGCATGTCGTCATCCATCTTGTGAGCCACTGGGTAAATAAATTCTCCGTGACTGGCACGGAACACAGCAGTGAGAACTACTTCTTACCTACAGCTTTCCCAGGAACACACGTGGCTGCTCAGGAAGAGCTCTGACTGCATCTGCACAGCTCATCACAGGTCGGAGCTCTGCCCTGACAGCCCTTCACGCAGTTCCATCCTGTTAGTGCTGCACACTGTGCAGTTCCCTCCTATTACTGTGCTGCAGTGAAGGTGGTAGAGGTGTGGTTTTCATTTCATTCCATACCTCATGCTCTACACCCAGTTCTGGTTCTTCTGTTTGCCAAGTACAAGGCCAGCCCCATCAAAGGGCCAGTCCTTCATGTGCAGGTCTTCTCTCTGCACTGTAGCTCCCCCAGCACGATACAGTGCCTGCTTCCCACAGGCAGTGTCCTCTCCTGAGCCAAATGTTCTGGCTTGAAAAGTCCCATGGTGCTTTTGTTTTACGAAATGGGGAGGGGATTTTTGCATTTCTAATTGCATTTACAAAATTCCCTTCTCCCTTCCAGAATTTAAGGGACCCCAGCAGAGACAAATATGGCTTCATTTGTCTTCTCAGACTGAAAGGAAGATAATCTGAAGAGCCAGTTTGATTCTTGAATCCCTAGAAGAAGAGACTATAAAATTATGCTAACCATAATGCCAAACCAGTGCAACACAAAATCAGTGAAAGGGGCTTCCTAAGCCTACCAGCGACCAATTAAGTATTAAAGGTAGCCACTCACAAGATGAAAAGGTCCTCTTCACAGGAGCTACAGTCCTCACCCACTTCTTGAGAATACATTAACATCTGCCTGAGAGAAGGGAGACAGATTAAATGCATGTACCTACAACTGAACCTCAAAGCAGAAGACAAGGATTGCAACAGAAAACTTCACATCCGTTTCTTGGAGACCAATCAGCCTGACACCACTGCCCCGGCATCTGGGGCAACAGGGAAGTCTTTAAGGCACCGAACTAGAAATCAGGCTATGTTTTCAGTGCTGCTACTGATCAGTGGTGAACCAACAGTGAGTCACAGCCTCTGCATCTCTCCCTGCCTTCTATCTGCTCCACCAGCTGACTGGCAGTGTGTGCAGAGTGCCCCAGGGGCTCATACCAGCCAGCTACAGTAGAACCAGAAGCTCAAAGAGATGAGCTGAAGCAATGGATAACTTTGAAAATACTAAAACAAGAAGGAAAGTACAAAGGAGCAGTGTGTCCTTTTTATCCCACACTGCACTGCTCTCCTATCAGGACCAGGACTACCCAGATATCTATTACTACCTCTGGTCATTGAGCCGCCGGTACTTCTCCTTGTCAGCGTTGTTGATTTTCAGGAGCGGTTGCAGATGCTCATGATGTGTTTTCACATTCTGGTTGTCCACATAGACATCATAGAGATCCCGTTTCTCCTCAAAGATCTTTTCTGTTGTACCTGCCAAAATCAGAGAAGATTTTCAGAGCAGCATATTGCTTTCCCAGCAGACCAATTGTTCTCTCTGGCTTTCGTAGTTAGTCATTCCATGCACATCCTATTTCTCATCAGTTTTATTCCACAGTCTGGTGTCTCAAGACATTTTGCAGCCTGCAGTTAAAAGCTTCATGCCTGACCCACCATACTTACAGGCGACGTATGATACTTCTGTCTCCAGCATTTCTATGTCTGCCACATTCACATAGAAGAATGGTTTGGACTCTGGGACGGTTCCTCCAAGACCAGGCAGAGAAACATTGGCAAGGCAACAGCAGCAATACACTGCGGACAAGAGAAGTACATCCTGAGATGCTTTTAGTATTCCCTCAGGGGCATTCTGAGCCCTGCTTACCCCACACGCTTCTATGAAAACAATGGGTAGAGCTTTGAAATGCCCATAAACACCAGAATTTCTAAGCAGGTGCATCCTGTTTTGGATAGGAGATAACCAATTCTCCCACAGGAATCCCATGTACCAGATTCCACGGACTGGTTCAGCACTCTTATTTTCTTGTGTTGACAGGAACTGTATTTGACAGCCCCAGGTATGTCCTTACCTAACAGGCCTGAAAAATAGGCCTTCCCATTTTGTGGGAAGTGGGTCAATGCAGGCCACACGGTGCCTTCACAAGGAATGGTTGCAATGGATTTTGAAGGCCTGCATGATGTCAGTGCCCTCAGTACCCACAGGCATTTCTGCAGTGCTTCAGCCTATGAGATCAGAGCTCTGCGGTGTCCCTGGAAACATACCTCTGTAGCAGACAACTCCAACTGGGGGCGGTGAAAATATCAATATGCGCTTGCGTAGCAGGGCAAACTTCCAGAGGACAAGGATCTGCTCCCCGAAGAATTTGATGAACTGAGACATACAGCCAGCAGGGTGTGTGATCTGCAGGTGGAGGGAAAGAGAAGGAAACAGCTCAGAGGTGAAACAGGGACACGTGCGCAGATGCTAAGTCGAAATGTGGGAGCAAGACCAGCACACGGCAACGGCAGAGAACTGCAGCCTGTAGCAGTTCAAGTAACAAAATCTTATCTAAAGCAGCATACAGAGCGGTGGAGCAACTGCTTATATAAAGAAGCATGAGACACCAGTAAGGAGCAGCAGTGCACTGTACATTCCAGCAAGCTTCAGAGCACCTCCCTCACCTTCATCTCTGGGTACATGTATCTGTGGATGGACGGCAGCCAGTGGACAGGGTGCTGAGAGGTGGGAGTGCCCTTGCTGTCAGGGAGAACTCCTTTCTTGTCATCATAGAACGCCTCTAGATGGGAGTAATGCCCTGGCATCTCCAGCTGGTGTCTGGAAAAGAAAGGAAAAAAGGGGAGATCAGTAGTGTTCCCAGACTTACTTAGTGCCTTGACCCCAGCCAACATCTGCTTTCCCAGCTAACAGAGGAGCCGCAACACAGACTTATCCAGGAAGGCAGTGGGAATAACACCCCCTTGCAGTGCAGTCAGGGAAGATGGGTAGGACTGAAGCAGACAGTGAGCTGACATACGCATAGGACTGTCCTGTTTTATAATACACTCAGGTAGGAACTGTTTTCCCTTCCACCTGCACAATTTAACCTGTCAGGCCAATTCGACACAGCTGAGGCACACATCTGGCTGGATCACCATCACAGCTTCAGAAGCCTTCTGAAGAAGCCTTTACAGAGGGAGAAAAGGGAAACTTCTTGTCCTCTCAACTCTACCCTTGACATATCCCCACAAAATAAGTAGTTTGAATAGCATCTAACTGGCCTGTTAGCAATGAACAGACTGCTGCTAATCAGTTCCTTGTTTGCTTCCCACTGTGAACCTGTAACTCTTTCTGGAGAAGCAGTCATTCAAGGAAACCATAGCTCAGCATTGCAGCCAAACTCTTACCAGCGCCTAAAGCTGCTCTCCATCCAGGCAATGTTACCTCTCCCAGGTGAGGAGAAGCCAGTCCCATTCCCAAGGGAACTTACCTGACCTGGTTCTCCAGGAAGTGCATGTACCTATACAGCAGGGTGTAGGAAGGGGAGAGAATCCCCACCGACTTCATGCGGGCACCACGTTCTAACTCACTCTCCACAGGCATGTTGGCAAAGCAGGCCAGGCCAAAGCACAGCCCCTTCCGGAAATAACTGGGAACAAACATTTCACACAAAGCTTTATGTTAAAAAGAGAGGAGAGGAGAGGAGAAAATAAAGGTAACTGACCACTAAAAATACTGATTTGAGAACACATTTCCTTCTTTAGGGAACCCCTTGGGACCCCATCCTGCTCTCTTAAGGAGGGCAGGCCTTGGGTACCCCAAGCCTTCTTAGGAACAAGACACAGGGCATTTAAGGGAAGAGTTCCCAGTGCCTCTACCACTAAAGCCCCTACCAGTCATGTCACAGGCTGGTAAGAAATACAGGTAGGGAAAGAACTTGGGAGGAAGACTAGCAGAGGATGCAGGTCCCAGTCAATGTTCAGTGCCCTTCTTCCAAGGAAGAAGGTCCTCCTGCAGTGCATGAAGTTGTGAGTACAGTCTGGTTACCTAGTCGTCTTTTAGAGCCAGCACACTGAGGCATACTCTAGATGAGTGCAAGGGTTCAGTTTGCATGTCTTTGAGAAAGTAACTGTTATTTCTGACCAGAAGGAACTGCGCACCGCAATTCATTGCAAAACACTGCTGCATTGCAACACTGGGTTCAAAAAAGGAAAAAAAACCCAAACCAAACCCCAGAGAAAATTCCTAGCTGATGTCTTTCCACTGAAGGAATAAGCTAGCAAATAAGAAAGTGAGAAAGGCCTGTTTACCAAAACACTTCATAGAATCAGAATGGTTGGGGTTGGAATGGACCTCAAAGATTGTCAAATCCCAACGCCCCTGCCATGGGCAGAGACACCTCTCACTTGACCAGGCTGCTCAAGGCCCCATCCAACCGGGCCTTGAACACCTCCAGCGAGGGGGCAGCCACAGCTTCTCTGGGCAACCTGTGCCAGTGTCTCATCACCCTTGTAGTGAAGAACTTCTTCCTAATATCCAATCTAAATCTACCCCCTTCCAATTTAAAACCATTGCCCCTTGTCCTGTCCCTACATGCCTTTCTAAAAAGTCCCTCCCCAGCTTCCTTGTAGGTCCCTTCAGGTACTAGAGGAATCCAAAAGCACTGGCAGAATAAAGAACCTTTTTCTAAGTCCAGTTTCTGCAAAATCCCTCTCATTTCCGTTCTGCCATTCTATCCCCTTCACCCCAGGCCTCTGCTGACAGTCCCAGAAGTGGCAGTACAGTATGATCTGCCCAATACGCACTAAATTTTCACACCACTGAGAAGCTGGCCTGCCCCATTCACCAGATGACCTGTGCAGCCAAAACTGTCACACAGCACATCCCACAGAGCTAGCTGGTACTTGGTATCACGTTGAGATTATCTGAAGGGTATCTCTGGCTCAGATAGATACAGTTAACTACATTTATGCACAAACTTAAGTTCATAAATGGTATTCTTGCACGGTCTGAATTTAGGGATGGTGGTGTAGATATACAGTGAAGAGAAATCAGTAATAACAGCTTGGGATGTACTCACATGAAATCTGACTGGATTTTGTGGGACCCGCTTGCCATGGATTTGAATTCCACGCCTTCCAAATCAATATCTTGGGGTAAACACCACTCCACCATGTTGCCTGCAAAGAAGCAAAGTTCTTAGGGTAAGCACAGCATTCCCTTCTAAAGGGCAAACACCAGCAACTGCAAATTGTTGCTTTTACATGGCATCACTGCTCTTCCATTCCATCTGTTGGCATGAGTACCCCATATAGAAAGAACCCACAGCACAGACGGCTGCTCTACAGGCTGAGTTTCTGCGGTGGCTTATTCCCTACGCTTGGCAGGGCTGGCCAAACAGGAACCCATAAGCCAGCATCTCAATCATCACTACTTCTCCCTGGAATTTCTTAAGTTTAGTTTAGGATAGGAGGAGTTAGGTGAAGCTTTATATGAAGACTGAGGTGATCCAAGTACTGCAGCATGTTTGTGCATGCTAGAATAACCAAACAAAAAAGCACATAAATTACAAGCTAGATCAAGATTAGCAAAACATCTGTCGCCTGCCAGCCCAGGCAGAAAGCATGCAGTTGTTCAGTGGAAAAGGCCACCTGAGGTACCTGATCCTGGAACAGATGATATCAGAGAAGTCACAAAAAGTCCCTAAAGCCGTCCTGCCCTGCTGCTGGCAAGTTTACCACGGACAAAAAAGGGGGGCACTTCTTAGGCTTTGCCATGCCAGCCTTCAAAGCCTAACCCGCTCATCTGGACACTCCCCCTGCCCTGAGATGTGCTCCCGGTTTACTCACTGCGTTCCTGTTCTCCATCAGCCTGCCCATAGCAACAGCCTGGGAAGTAACACGGCCGTTGTAACGACAGAGCAAACACACGTCCTCCAGTGCAGCGCAATGCCAGATGCACTGTGATGAGGCTTTCTACTGAGAGGGTTCTTCCACTGCCTCCTGGGGTGAGCATCCCCGCTGTGCCTGCATGGACAGCGTACCTCTGGAAGGGCATTACACTCAGCTGAGACTTTTAGAGGTATTTAAATATGAGGCCTCATTTCTGAAGCCTGTCTGTTGTGTCATTACTCATACCACACAAGTACATGCATGCACTCGCACAGGAATCAGGCTTAGCTACTGACATTTAAATAGGCTATTTTTCTTCTCACATCGACACTGTAATCAGCAGACCTCCCCCAGCCCTGCCTGGCAAGGACTTCAAAAAAACAACAGCACTAAATGTGGCAACAGAAGAGGTTTTGCATCCAACTAACCACTTCTAGTCCACAAGGAGACCTCTCCCACAGAGCCAGGCTGGCTGGGGAGCAGTGGCAGCCTCGTGATCCGGAGCACAGCTCTGTGCACTCACAGGCGACGCCACAGAGCTCTGCTGTGAGGCGTCCTCGCCTCTGAGGCGTGTGAAAGGCTGGCAGAGAAACCCAGTGACATCATGTCAGCCTGCGCGGTCCCCTGTAGGTTTTGCATATTATATATAGATGTTGGCTTTGTTGTTGGAGGGTTTTTGTGTACGTGTTTGGTTTTCTTTTTAAAGGCACAAGAAGACCCTTGTCAACTCTTTAAGATTGTTGTCTCTTAACCACGAAATTGTGGTTAAAGCCAGATCTGATTTAAGTTTATGCATTGCAGAGTCACTTATAGGTCGTTACCTGTAGATTAATAGATGGATATACAAGAATGTCATCGCCCAAAGGAAACTGACTTTCTTCAGTTCAGTTACAAATGCTGCTTTTGGGTATAATATCCACTACAGAGGTGTTGAAGTGGCCATGGCCCAAACAATGTCTGTTGTGTACCAGTAAGGAAAAGACGCCTTGAAACAGATCCGTATCCTCTGTGTAAGCACTAAATCAGCTTGCATGTCACACAGCTCATTTTTTTTCTGGGATCTGTCACAAGCAGCCCACACCTGCGCTCCTGGCAGCGCCTCACGCCACCTTGCCCTACGAATGTACGGGTGACGTGGCAGTCACAGAACAAACACGGAGATTAAAAAAATAATTAAGTCAGTCTGGGGAAACAGTAGAGCAAACAAAGGAGAGACTTCACCCAGACTTGATAGCAACCGCCAGCCTGCCTGAGAAACCGGACAAGGGAGGAGGGAGCGATGTTGTAGAAGAGGAAGCACTGCCCTTCCCCGCGCAGAGAGCAGCTCCCGTGCACAGGAAGCTTTCAGAGTGAGAGTCGCCCTGCGTTACAGAGCAGGCGAGTGATTTTGCTGAGAGTCAGATCTGCAGATCTGGAGATCTCCTGTGATCCCAGCTCCAGGCCAGGTCAGCAACGGCACCCTCAGTTCTGGTGTACAAAGTTAAGAATGTTCTTCCTCCTCCTCTTGGTTTTTCTCTCCCCTGGATTTTCATGTCCTTATAGAAATGATGATGGCACTAGCATTTGTGGTCATCACCCAGCCTTCCTCACCATTGGATGTTTCCAAAGATCTTTAGGGTCCCTGGCTGTGCAACACTACCATGTTGTGCCAGGACATGAGAAGCACAAGTCTGATCTGGCTGTCACAGTGACTCTGTTTCCTGCACGGAAGCAGCATGGGACAGAAAAACAGAACATTTTCATGTTCACTAGTGCAAAGCAGATTACTTCACTCTCTTCACTCCTCGTCTCCCTCCGTTACATCACCCTTGAAGCCAACAGGCAGTGCGAGTCCTCTACAAGGTTGACTGTCATCATCATCACAGAAAAAGGGATGGGAAGGTTCAGCCTCTTTTCAACTGTTCTGATCTGACAGTTGATGTGACCATGGACTTTGCCTCATCTTTATCTCCCTCCCAGAGGAAAAAATATTGTTGCTGGTTTTTTTTCCACTTGCTTTTCCCAAGCCAAGTATGAGTCTCAGAAAGCCCCTGCAGCTCTTTGAGGGGCAGTTTGTGCAGAAATGGTCTTCACAATTTTTGAAGTGTCAAGCATTCCCAACCCATTGGTCCCTGAAGGAGAGGACTGCCAAAGGGCAAGGAGCAAGGAGAAGATGGCACGGTTGGCTCCCAGGCTGCCACCATTCTGCACACAAGTTACAGTTCACTTTCTGCACTGGTGCGTGAGCTCTCAATGTAACAGCAGTGAAAAGAGCTCCTCAAGTGCCACAAGGTTCACCATGCTGGAGGTGGGGACAGCACCACTGCTTTAGAAGTTGCACCAGAACTGCAAGAGTGCCCTGGCAACCCTATAGCCTGCTCTCATGAACTCATCCCATCCAACTGCTGGATACACTGAGCTCGATTGCTTCAAGCCCTTCTAAACTTAGGAGGAAAGCTGTTAAATTCTCTATTAGCATAGTAACCACTTCATCCTTCTGCAGTAAAACATCTCTCACCCAATTGCTTGCCTGTATGTAGACATTACCTGGCATGCCTACCCTCCCAGCCACCACCAGAAATTCTGCTGTGAGCAAGCTACCAGAAGTGGTCTGCTGTGCTTTTCCTGGGCAATCTCAAGCAAGTTTCCAGCTCAGACACCGACTGGACGATCTTTAACTCCCACACAAGGACCCGACACCCTTACGAACAATACAGAAGTCCTTACTCCTTCCCGCCATCTGATGTGGTTCACCTAGGAACTCACATACCCTCTTTCTGACTGTAGCAAGTTTACACCACTGCAACTTCAAATGTTTTTCCTTGTCCACATTCTCCATAGAGCCCTCTGCCCTTCAGCTGCAAAGTTGACGTTTGCTGATGTGTTCTTCACGGTCCTGTCATGCTCCTCACATTCAGCATCCCCGTTAAGTAGCAGCAGGAAGCTGAATCTTCCTGGACTTGACAGACTACGCCAAGGCTGATGATAACCAGCATTAACTGCACATAAGATGTGAGAAGAGCTGTTTCCCAACTTTCCCTGGACTTCACTCAAAGCAACAGCTGGTTCAGACAAACTCCTGAGAAAGCTCAGCCTTCTGCCAACCAAGAAAATCTCAGCCTTTCGTAGAAGGCATATGCTCTCAGACTGAAAGACAACCTGCCATTGCTGCAGTCATCCGGGCTCTTCTGTGTTTTGGATACTTATGGGAAACACCTCCCCTTTCCATCTCCTGTTGGAAAGATGACGTCTAATCTCATTTTGAATTTTGACGAAGTCAAGAGCCTCTGACCAACCTCTAGACTGTCGACACCTCTCTCTGGTGCAGCATCAAACAGGTAGCTTCCCAAAAGCCCCCGGATGTTTCAGGACACAGCAGCCATGCTGTTTGGCAGTGTGCACTTCTGACAGCACATCACACTTAGGGCTTTGTTCTCTCCGCAACTTCTTTGGGATTTTCAGTTCAAGACTGGGACAGTTTTCCCTACCTGGGCCCTCTTGTGAGCATGTCAGTCACCTCCCCCTTCTGCTGAAGAACCCCACCAAGCTTTCTTGTCTCCTGCTTTTGCTATATTTGCTAAGAAAATGTATGTACAGAGGAATGAGGAGCTCACCCCCAGATCTGGATGCAAATGGGCTCCTGCATCTCCTAAGCTACTTCATAAACTTTCTGATGGTACCAAAACCATGACCCACTCTGGCCTCTGCACCCTGGCTTGGTGCCAGGCTGCCAAACGACCCACCATGCTGTCACGGGACATGTCAGCCCCCTCAGCACAGCACCTGAGTTAACAGATGTGAGGCACGTGCTAGCTTTCTGTCTGTGTCGTGACATCCTGCTTCATGGATACTGCTACAGCAGCACGACTCAGAAAACAAAATAAAGATGTTTTCTGAAATGCTGCTTTTCTGACTTGAATAACCTGTGTCAGTAAAGGAAGTGGTACAACACCAAGGTCTAACAGGGCCAAGGGAGATGGATATGGCAGTAAAAGGTGGAAAATACCCTTGCCACCCTGGATCACAGCATTCCGAAGCACTAAGAGTCCAAAGATCCTACCAGAGCCCAAACTCTAAACACACAGGTCACCAAGAAATACATAACTGAGCTGCTGTTGCTGCAGCTGGGGATCATGCCCTGTGCTGTGCCTGCAGATTTCTGCCTGCTGTACCGCCAACCATCGCCCATAGCTGTAGGCAGGCCTCCGCCACGCCATGGAGACAGAAGGATGCTCTCAAGATGCTGCTAACAGGTTGGTGGCCCCCAGGCAGCGGCGCGGCCCGGGGCAGAGGTTCCTCCCGGGGCCTGGATGCTGTGCAGGGCGCAGGGGGTGCCCCAGCGTGTTCCCCAGAACCCCGTCTCATGTCCTGCTGCGGAGCTGAGCTATGCCCGTCCCTGCTCGGGTCTCCTCGGACCAGGACCTGAAGTGGCACCTTCCTCCCGTCAGAAGCTCCTCTCGGCGGGAATACAACCCCCTTTTACAGTGCGGTTCTGGCAAACCCCCGCGGCTCCCGGTCCCCCGGCACACAGAGCTCCTCGGGAGGCCGGCCGCGGCACGGGGGACCGCCAGCCGTGCCGGGAAGCAGCGGTCTCTCGGGGGGGCAGAGGGCAGCCCGGCTCCCGCAGGGCGCTCCCCACCGGGGGCCGGCGACGCTCCCGTGAAACTCGGCGCGGGGAGCGGTCCCCGCGGGAGGAGGGGTGCAAGCCGCGGGACCCGCAGCCTGGCCCCGGCCCGCATCCATCTTACGCCAGCGGCACCG
>VZTU01019520.1:128178-159493 GCA_013400835.1 Zapornia atra | reverse complement strand
AGTCAGTATATACCCGTGTGTGTGCACCTATGTGTGTGCTATGGGAGGATGTTGGACAGCTTTCAGAGGAACATGCTGAATCAGCTTGAGATTGAAAGATGGAGCCACATGTGAGACCACTGCATCCACAGGCAGCCAACTCGTGTGTAATTACCATCCTCGATGCGCTGCCACCGATGTCATTAAGTGTCATTAGGTTTAACTTCATTCCCTAGGACTTTCTGATGAATTGAATTACCCAATTAAGCAGGCCACAATTAAAGAGAAGCCACTCTCATAAAAACCTTAATTGTCTAACTTTTTTTCCTGTTGAGCAGCTCTGAGTGTTCAATACGCCATTAAGAAGCTCATAATCCGGTCTCCTCAGTGGTAGATTTGGGGCTTTTTTCTCCTTCTTTCTCCTTTCCCCCCCCTCCTTTGGTAATATTAGCATCCATTTGCCGTGAACTTCATTTCAGACAGCTCCAGCACTGAGTGGGCATCTTGTTTCACAAAGTCCATGGACACGTTTACTTTACAGAGCTGTAAACTGCAGTAGGTGGTGTTTAGCAGATGGAGTTTTTCATAGAAGGTGACTGGTAAAGGAAAAAACCCAACAACAAACCCTGCACAATATTTTGTTACTATATAAAGAAAAGCCAGATTCTGCAAATACTTGGCCACGTTCTTCTTTTTAACCACATAGACAGTGCCAAGCTACATTATGAGGAGTATTTTTCTGCGCGTCAGTGATGCTGAAGTGACAGCTCATCCTTCCTCTCCTCTCCTCTCCTTCATCCCTGCAGTGGCGCCGGCATAGCTGCCAGTCTGTCCCAGCGATCGAGGCGAGGGAAACCAAGCCTGAATTAAAATTCCTCCATGACCTGCACAGATATTTATGGTGCAGAGCAGTTCCTGGTTCCCTTCACTGTGCGGTCACATCAGCGTCACCCCGACACAAGGGAGAGGATGCAGAGGGGACAGCAGCAAGTGGTAGGGAGCAAAGGCTGCCAGCGCTGGCTTTGAGATGGTCATCAACCTCCGAGCTCTCTGCTTTTGGTGAGAAAGCTCTTATGAGACAAGAGACCTGGTGGCATCAGAGCTATTTGCACTGCTCAGGCCAGCAATCTGGGCCTGCTGAGGGCACACCCTTTGTTAGATACATACAAAAACCAAAGGCCACATTTTCCACTTACCTCTCCAAAATGAAAAAGACCTAGGCTAGGAGATGTGTCCTTTTAGGAGAAAAAGATCTCCTTCAGAAGGAAATTAACACACTTGCCCTGCAACTGAGGGCCAAGAAAATCATTGTCAGATCTTTAAGGAGCCCTCCAGAAAAGAAAAAAAAAATTAACAAAGAACTAAAATGTGGTGGCTTTTAGTTAGAAGATGCAAGATGAACATGCTGGTCCTTCTTTGCACAACAAGTCCTCCTTTTCTCTTTTACATATCACATTCTTCCTTAGAAAAATGGATACTGCCTACAGGCCCCAATGAAAAAAAAAAGGAAAAAAGAATTTAAAATGTTTCAGATGGGATTAAAAACTGTGGTCTGAAGGAATCTGATTGCTGTGTTATAAAACAAAATGGAGCTATGGGGACTAAAAGCATTATTTATTCAGTTCTGAAATAAAATATTCCTATCCCAGGCATGAAGTACTGAACATCCGATTAGTATGGGCAGATCACAGCAGTACCAAAGTGGTCCTGTCACAGTATCACAGCTGGCCAGCTGCTGCAGCGACAGCTTGTCACAGCAAAAAGCAGCCTGTGCCAGCACTTGCTCGAGGTAAGGCACAGGGAGCCGCAGCGGCTGTGCTGCAGGAGAGGGGACTCTGCAGGGCAGCATCAGGCTCCTTGCCTGGTTAGTTCAGTTCTGAGTTCCTGGCACGTCCTCCTGACATGCCTTTTGTGGCCTATAGCAAATTAATCTCTCATCACAGTCCTAACAGGCAATTCCAGAGGCCCTTCTGGCCATGCTTTTCAAAGACCAGGTTAGGAGGGCTGAGTGACTTTGTTTTCTGGTGGGATTCCCCTCAATGTGTGCACAGGAGAGCAGATGTTGGTTTTGACACTCCCCTCCCCCATCTCTTCTGGACTCCCAATTTCTGGACATCCTTCTAGCAGCTCTCCTCAATGCTAAGAAAGGCTGCCGTAACCTCATCCCTGGTTAGTCACAGCTCACTCTGGTCTGTCTCTGAAATGCAGGTGCACAAAGGCACAGAGAGGTCCCTGGTGTTTACAGAGGCACAGCAAGAGGAGGCGTTCACCTGCTCCTGGGGAGGGTGAACGCCTGAGTAACCCTGCCTGCGGGGCAGCCAGATTCTCTCTCCTCTCCTGGGTCACATGCTTGAAACATCAAGATGGGAACCACTGCAGCTTGCCTCTTCATGTAGGCTGCAGCACTTGTCCAACCTAATGCACATCTAAAGGCAGGAGATGAAATTCAGACTTCAAAGGAGGAATCATGGAGCCCCATTACCACAGGGCTAATCACTTATACAAATAAAGCTCACAAAGACTGCATCTCTGATGGGATTAACATGGAGCAGGCTGGCTGACAGCAAACACCACCTTCCTGTAGGCCCGGAGGAGGAAGAGCGTGGAGATGACTCAGAGAGAGTCCTGGCTCCCTACAGAGCTTATTACAAGCAGAGCAAATCCACATCCCCAACAAATCCCCTCAGCAGAGACTTCCCTATGCATAGACAACTCAGTGCAGGTGGTGTTGAGCTCCAGATGTTTCCTCTTAGTGGTGGCCCAGGTGTGTGGGATGGTTATAAATATGCCAGAGCAGAAGAGATGCCTCTAGGGTATCTGGTCACGGCTTGGGGTGCCCTCGGCTTTCACAGCTGTATGTAGTAGTATGGGTTCTTTTTTCCTCTGGTTGGGAAATTTAAGGTGGAAAAGGATGAGGAGAGAGTGTGTGTTTTGTTCTTTAGGATTTGATAGCTTTGTTTTTATGTATGATGAGAGTAGTGGCTGGAGTACTGGTGAGTGGAAATTTTGCCTTGGATGCTTACTGAGAAAGGCAGTTACTTCTGAGTTGTATCTGACTTGCACCAACGAGGTGAAGAGCAGAACTTGTTGCTGCCACATGAACAATAACTGCATTTGTTAATTCTGGGGTACGGTTCCTTAGCCAATCACATCAAATGATATCTATGAGTGATCAAGGTTTCTGCATGTGGGGAGTTGGGGATGGAGAAGCTCATGCAGTGCACAGAACTGATGCCTCTGAAAAGGCAAGGAAGGGGATAGTTATTCTGTATAAATAATGCTATTTTCTTCTCCCTCTAGTGAAACAGGCCAGTATCAGCTGTCCCTGTTCTGTTTCATATGGTAATATGGATGACTGGGACAACAGTGATGAATTAATTCAGCGACTGGATTTCTCCAGTTGTGGTGAAGAGAGTGAAGACAGAAGTGTGCATGAGGAAGATTCCCTGCGCTCAAGCCCGCCCAGGAGCTGTGAGTTCCAGAAGTGGCAAGGGGTCAGTCCTCTACCAGCAACCCCTCAGAGAAAGCTTAGTGAGATTTTCCTAAGCAGAACAAAAACCTGGGTGAGTCCCACCCTGAAGCCTTCCTTGGCAGTGAGCAAAAGCCTGAGTAATGCTGAGACACCTCTGAACATCACTTGGAAAAAGCTGCAGCTGTGTGACACCCCCCACACTCCCAAGGTAATGGCATGTATCAACTCTCTGGTTGAGCAGGCAGGGTGCGTGGCGTTGCTGGGGCATCGCTGTGTGGGTAGTGAGGGGGTCTGTCATTAGCTTGGTGGAAAGTGGTTTTTAATGTCCCTGTTAGTGTCTACTCTTTCCTTGGAAATTGGGACCATGAGCTCTTTAGCTGAGGAAGTGTTATTCTGAGAGTGTGACTAGAAACCTGTGTGTGGGAGCAAGTCTCTTGACTCTTTCCAAGCTGCTGTTAAAACCAATTAGTCAGTGTTGGGCTACTCTGACAAATTAAACAAGCAACCATGTGGCCCCCCTCACCCTCTGTTTAGGGGAGTGGACATGTGTAGTGGCTTTGTAGGACACGTGTGCTGTGCTGCCAGAGGGATAAATGCATCTGAAGTGCCCATTGTTCCAGGTGGAGCTTAGAGACAGGTGCTGCCCTGACTGCTCTGTTCAGCACGTTTTTGGATAAAAGTGAGTTTTCTCTTGAAAGAAAAAGCCAGAAGTGGCATTGTGGCTGGGGAATGTTTTGCCTGGCAAGTCTGGATCACCTCCAACCAGCTTGTTGTCCAGTCATGCTGGTTCTTTTTTCGTGTGAAACTGAGCTGCTGTATTGGGTCTGGCTGAGATGGAGCTGACTTCTCACAGCAGCCTCACAGTGCTGTGCTGTGTGTTGGTACCAGCACAGTGCTGATAACACACCAGTGTTGGGGCTACCCCTGAGCAGCACTGGCACATGTCAAGGCTGTCTCTCCATCATCCCCCACTCAATAGCAGGCTGGGGGTGGGCAAGATTTTGGGAGGGGGCACATCCAAGACAGCTGACCCAAACTGACCAAAGGGATATTCCATGCCATGTGATGCCTGCTCAGCGATGAAAGCTGAGAGATAGGAGGAGGAAGGGGGGGCATTCTTTATATACGACATCTGTCTTCTGGAGCAATTGCTAAGCATACTGAAGGCCTCTTCCAGGGAAGGGGCCAGCCACTGCCTGCTGGTGAGAAGTAGGCAATACGTCTTTTGGTTTTTCCTTGGCTTCAGTGAGTCACTCTTGCTTTAGTAAATGCCCTTTACCTTGGCCCGTGAGGCTTTTTCATCTTATTTTGGCCCACCATTTTCTGCTGAGGAGGGGAGGAATAGAGCAGCTTGGTGGGTACCTGGTGTCTAGCCAAGGTCAATGCACCACAGCTGAATTTGGTGAAAGCAGGATTATGTTCTCAGGGTAGCAAATCCCTTATGGCATGGATAAGAAATCAATGTGTGCTTGTGGAGGAAGGTTAGGCTCTCTTTTTCTATGTCACAGTCCTAAAATGTAACTTATCTACTGAGCAGTTTCTTGGGAGAATGATCTCAGCCCCTATTTTCTGTGCAACTTCTTGTACCAAATGTAATACAACTGCTTTTTGTCTTCTGTAAGCCTGAGTGGAGACTTGGTGCCAGCTTCTCTGTTCCTAGGTAACTTGTTTTGTGTGCTGGCTTCTAGCATTCAACACTGCAATGAAATGTAGTTTTTTCAGTCTTCTCTCAGTATTCCTGCTCTACTCATACAGACTGGTTGCTCCTTTAAGTCGTAGACAGAGGATCAGTCCTTTTAGTACTTCTAAGCTAGGATTTGTGACCCCCTCCAGACACCTGATTATGACCAACTTTCTGCCCATAGCTACTGAGAAATAGCTCACTACTTCCTTGGGGAAAGCAGCTCTAAATGGCACCGTTCCAAGAATTTCCAGCAATAACCTTTTATAAGAAATATCCATGAATATCACCTGAGAACAGGTCACAGGTCTAGAATCTCTTCCAGCCCAGGTAGGCTACTGGCAGCACAGGGTGCTTCGCTTGCATGGGTAACATATTGGCTGGATGCTTCAAGACATCTTGCCTGTGTTTTGTCAATTTGTAGCCCATGAGCTGCACTTGCACTGAATTAACAATTTATTTCCCTTTGCTGTCTTTTTGTGAGAAAGGTTTTGGTTTCCAAGTTTGCTGCAAAAGGTGGGCACTCAAAGGCCTAAACATTATAAACCAGGCTGGTAGCATTGACCTTGGAACATCTGGAGGTGAGAGAAAGGGTAAAAGAGCAGAGCCACATCTAACTGCAGACAGATGAACCCTGGCTAGGTTGTATGGCAGAGGCAGAAGATGATTGTGTTTTGTAGGCATTCCCAACCCTGAAGCAGATTGCTAGAGGTAGTTATGGCAGCTGCCTTACACAGTGTCTCTGTAGCTGGGGAAATGTGAGCATCTGGCTCCTCTTGAGGACTATGCATGCCAAAATGGCTCTACAGGCCTCACCCAAGTGAGTAGGGAACAGAGGCTGAGCGGGCTGAGCAAACAACAGGAGACTTTGTGGTAAGAGAAGAGATAGGACTAATTTAGGGATGCAGGGTTGTAATGACTCAGTTGCCCAGAGGAAGGGAGCTGAGCTCCTGATTTGCAGGAGAGCAGCGATTCCATTCTGACACAAGCCAGTAAAATGTTCCTGTCTCTGCTGTCCGCCATGTTCTCCTCTCCACACAGAGCCTGCTATCAAAGACAGCTTTTCCTTCTTCTGAGACAAAGGTCCCACCCAAAGGCTTCCGACATCTGAGATTTACTCCTGGTGCTGACTCAGATGACTCCACGCAAGCTCCTCATGTCAACATTAATCCCTTCACACCCGAGTCCTATCGACAACTGCTGTTTCTTCCTAATGGCAAGCGGAAGGCCCGAGGAGAGCTGTAAGTGACCTGCTCTGTAACGACAGGTGGGAAGGAGACTGTCTGAGGGAGATAAGTAATGATGGAGACATTTAGTGCCTGGGCTAATTTGCTAACGATGAATCATCCGCTTCTGCAGGGTTTGTTGGTGCAGAGCAAACATTAGCACACATATGAAGGTAATAGAAATAGAAATAAAATCAATCATTTCCTTTGTTCAGACGTGCAAGTAGGGGATCACAAAGATGGTTAGAGGGCTGGAGCACCTGCCCTACAAAGAGAGGCTGAGGGAGCTGGGCTTGTTCAGCCTGGAGAAGCGAAGGCTGCGGGGGGACCTGATTGCAGCCTTCCAGTACCTGAAGGGAGCTTATAAGCAGGAGGGGATTCAACATTTTAAAAGAGCAGGTAATGGCAGGACAAGGGGGAATGGATTAAAACTAAAGGAAGGAAGGTTTAGATTAGATATTAGGGGGAAGTTTTTTACAGAAAGAGTGGTGAGGTGCTGGAACAGGCTGCCCAGAGAAGTAGTGGATGCCCCGTCCCTGGAAGTGTTCAAGGCAGGTTGGATGGGACCCTGGGCAACCTTGTGTAGATCCAGGCCTGGAGGTTGGTGGCCCTGCCTGTGGCAGGGGGGTTGGAGCTCTATGATCCTTGGGGTCCCTTCCAACCCAGACCATTCTATGATCAACAGTGAACCTCTCTGCTATGGCTGCAGGATAAAGTTGTATCTCTTTGACTGTGCATAGAATGGAGCTTGGTTCAGCTATGCACATTCCCACAACTTGGAAGGAATGATGTTCATGTTTGCACATAATACAGCTTTTAAGACAGGTGCAGGCTACTACTGACCTGAATAAGTTCTGAATCTGGTCAGGGTTAGCCAAGGTGCAAACTTAATCAAATACCCATCCACTACAGTGATGTTTGGCTTCTTTCATAGCCCCCAGCTGCTCAGCTGACTACCCTCCCTGAAGGAGAGAACTGCCCCACAATGCTTTTCACTGGAAGCTTGTTGTGCCAGTTCATCTCCCATGTAGCTTCACCAGTAATAAGGTGGCCAAGAGAACGGTGCTCCTGTGTCCAGCAGGTGCTGCACAGGTTGGTATGTGAAGGCTTTCTAAAGGGAAGCAAAAACTTTGTAGCCTGGGATTGCAGTCTGTCAGGCTTCAACTGGAGACTCTTTGTGTGTTAGTCCCTTACATCACAGTTTAAAAGCATGTTTTGTGAGGCTTGGAAGTTCTTTTGAAAACTCTTAATTTCAAATCTCAGTTCAAGTGCTGTATGAAATAATGTATCCAGAGCTTCCTAAATTTCTGTTACAGGGGGGATTCTGTTCCAAGAAGCCAGATAAACCAGGAATTCCCTACCAAGGTGAGTGTGTCTCTCTATTCCACCCACTGAGAGGATAAGATGCTTGTAAATTCTTTGTGCTTGATGAAATTCATTCTGCTAGTGGATTGTAAATCATGGCATCATGACAAAGGATGATTATTTATGGTGGAGTAGTTCCAAGCTGAATGTTTTATGATAACATTTGAGTTCAGACTTGTAAATGATTCCTAGCTCTAAAGAAGACTTAAAAAGATCTAAAACTTAAATAACTAATTCTAAAATTCATTGAATCTGGTCAGGAGGCCTTTCTAGGAAATGTGATGTAATTTGGGTTCCTCAGGGGGAAAGTAATTGCTATATTGCTATATTGAATTAGTATAAATAGTGGCTGTACCTTTGTGGTTTGAAAAGCAGCAGGTATGTTGCTGTTCCTATGACCTGGGGTACTGAAGCTCTGGATGTGAATGGAACCTGGTTTCTGTCTTGCAATTAATATACAAACCTGCACTGCAAAACCAGAAAGACTGAGCTGAACAGCTCTGATGGGCATCAGCACCAAGTAGGGCTGAGTTTCCGTTGCAATGGCAAATGCCTTGAGGGAGACAGCAAACTGTCTGTCCTTCAGTAGGAAAACATCCAGCTGGGGTGGAGTCCAAAGGAAGACCAGAACCCACCACAGCTACAGGACAGCAAATGCTGTCTTACAGCACAAACCCAAGTTCTCTTGCTGCTGTCTGTGCCTTGCTGGTAAATCTCAGTGTGAGGGGGTGTTGGCCTGGCTGCACGGCACAGGGTGTGAGGTCTCGTGTGCCCCTGGCTGCACTGGCACAACTGGGTGGCTGGTGTGGGAACCAGTGACCTGCAGCTGCCTTCCCAGTTTTAACTGGGAGGAAACTACTCATCCGGATGGCTTATGGAAAGCAAGGCAAGCCTGTATTAAATATCTGTGTTCAGGTGAGGTACAAATCTCTTTTCCTGAGCAGCCCCTTGAAGGAACTATCTGTCTTGTGCAGGTAGGCGGCATTGTTAGTTCGTTGTAATGGTGAAGTAATTAGGGTTACTGGAAGAATAATGGTACCCTCTAGCCGAGGAGTCTGGTATTGC
The DNA here is from genome assembly GCA_013400835.1 of Zapornia atra. NCBI lineage: Eukaryota > Metazoa > Chordata > Aves > Gruiformes > Rallidae > Zapornia > Zapornia atra. The sequence goes on along the minus strand of VZTU01019520.1, from coordinate 150,705 downwards.
AGACAAGCTGGTCTCCATGGAAAAAATACAGCTGCAAAGTAAATCTACTACCAGGTAATATCCAGGGCTGCCACGACTACTGTCTTCCTTAGCAGAGGGCCTTAAATAACTTCTGACTCACTGAAATAATATTCTGCTCCAGTACTGATTAGAATGAGCATATAATACAGGTCTAAAATTGTGTACTATGAGGTGTCTCTGTTTCCCAAGCTTATAGAATCACAGAATCATTTAGGCTGGAAAAGACCTTTAAAATTGAGTCCAACTGGGAGCCAGCAGCACCAGGTCCACCACTAAACCATGTCCCTAAGCACCACATCTAAGTGTGTGTTAAACATCTGTAGGGATGGCAACTCAGACACTTACTGGCCAGCCTGTTCCAGTGCTTGACAACCCTTTTGGTGAAGAAACCTTTCCCAATATCCAATCTAAACTTCCCCTTGTGCAACTTGAAGGGAAAGTTTCCTCAAGTTGTATCCTCTTGTATCACTTCTTACTCGGAAGAAGAGGCTGACACCCATCTGGCTGCTGCCTCCTTTGAAGTAGTTTTAGAGAGTTATAAGGTCTCCCCTCTGTGCCTCTTCTTCAGACTAAACCACCTCAGCTTCTCCTCATAAGACTTTAAGATACTGTAAAATATAGTGGCCTTATGAAATACAGCCTGTTGTGAAGGGCTGATATTTCATATGGGCCATATCTTGCTGGCTCTGAGGATCCTTGCCTCCATCTTTTAAGGTCATATACCATACACTAGCAGTCACTCCCAGCAGTTGTTTGTGGAAACCACTGTGCAACATGAGCTGCTATCACTGTAAGGGATGCAGGAGGATGAAGAAAAATCACTTACTCCACTCTTGTTCCCTTTATGCTCTGCTGCTTATGTTTTACATCCCTTGCCAGCAGAGGTAACTCTGTAATCAGTACCAGCAGCTCCTATTTCCCCAGTGACCGTTACTGTAGCAATAATGTTGTAGCTGCCCTTTGCAGAAAAGTGGCTCCTGGTCAGAAATCACTGGGAATACAAAGAGGTGCACTGAGACCTGTCAGTCTGGTGTTAATCAACAGCTGTCCCTTCAAATGACAGTGTGAACTGATGCAGAATGTCCTTGTGGCAGGCAGCCTCTGCTGCCAGAGTCAGGCCCGTAGCTGGGGCCACACTCGGCCAACACATCAAGCTTCTCTCCTGAGCTCCAGAAAGGCAATAGCTCTTCTTTAAGCACCAATTTGGTACATGAGTCCAGTACAGAGGTACTGGACTACTTCTTACTAGGGCTGGTAACAGGTAGCTGGGCAAAAGACAAGCGTTTTGTTGTTGCCTGCTCTTGATACCTGACTCAGTTGTGGGTCTAGGAACTGGGCATGGCTGCCAAGAGGAGAGATGCAATGATAGTGAGCCAAAGAGGCTCAGGCATATACATCCAGCTAGACTACAGTTCTCCTTAGCTGCAGTTTCTACCTCTGTGGCTAGTAAGTTGGATAAAAAAAACCCCATAGTCAAACAAGCCCCACAAAAAATACCCCCAAAACTCAGCTGAAACAGGCCAAGGTGGCTTTTGTTAGGTGGTGAGAAAAAACCCACAGTGTGCCTAAGTGGGGAGCAACATTTCAAGAAGAACCAGCAGTTCTTCATGCATGGATGAACATCCAGAATGAGAGAAGGTGCAACATGGGTCATCTAAAATCATAGCAGATGTTGTTATTTAAGCCTTTCAGCTCACACTTGGCTGTTTTTGTGGCCTTGCAGAGATACCCTCTGAAGGAGAGCAACATGGTTTCCCGCTACAAGAAGGAGTTCCTGGAACTAGAAAAAATTGGTGTGGGGGAATTTGGCTCTGTCTACAAATGCATCAAACGCCTTGATGGATGTGTTTATGCCATCAAACGCTCCAAAAGGCCTCTGGCAGGATCCTCAGATGAGTGAGTGTGCTGGCTGGAAACTGTCAGTTGAAATGCTGGGTGTGGTTTTTTTTGGGAGGTGTGATGGGGAAGGAGGGAGTGTGGATATCGAGGTATCTGAGGGGTGGCATGAGCAAAACCTGGCTGCTGCTGCACTCTTGAGTATTGGTTGGGAGAGTGTTGAATATAAAGGTCTGAGGGGGGAAGCTGCAAAGTGGGATGGCAGCTTACCTGAATTCCTCAGGTCCACACAGTCTTTTTAAAATAGTACCTGTTGTTTGTGGTATGTCCTCACTCTGCTGTGTGGCCAGCACTGCTCATGTCTCTACTGACCAGCAAGTCTTGTCCTGGCTGCTGAAGCCAAGTCTTTGAAGCTGCATTTTCCTCTTTAACAAAACACTTGTTTGATGATTTATTTCTTTTTGACAGCTGCTCAGCCAGGTTGATGTAGTATTCCTGAACATCCTTTTTAAGGGCAGGGGCAAGCTGTGTTTCAGCAGCAGTGAAAGCCACTCTGTCAGAACTCAATAGAAAGCCCTAAAAGCATCTGCTTTCACTTGCTCAAGCCAAGCTACCTGGCACTCTGTCATCACTGCTTTTTCTGTGTGTGCTTCTCCAGGCAGCTGGCCCTGCGTGAGGTTTATGCTCACGCTGTCCTTGGACACCACCCTCACGTTGTGCGCTACTACTCAGCATGGGCAGAGGATGATCACATGATTATCCAAAATGAGCACTGTAATGGTAAGAGCTGTGACCTGAGGATGCATCCAGCTACCTTCTGTACTTAAAACATGGGATGTTTTGGTTTACAATGAAGCCAGCTGCACCGGTGCTACAGTTACATGGAGAATCTAGTCAGGGCTCATAATACTTAGATGAAGCTGTGAACGGTGCCAATGTCTCTACTTGTAGTGAATACCCTCTAATCTGTGGGATTTGAAAACTGTTCCTCTGCATTGGCTGGCCTGGAGGAGTATTCCCCATGGCAGTGCTTAGAGCTGTCCCTTGTATAGCCCAGGTAAAACCTGATTTAAGTGACTCGAGCAGCTAGCTTGTCATGTATCATGGAAACAAACCCTTCCTTAAGAAGGGGAGTAATGATTTGAAGAGTGTCTCTCTGAGATGAACGCACCCTGTATATTGGATAGAAGAAAAGGCTGCAGAGGAGTGGAGTTAAACTATGAGGTAAACTGTAAATGGGGTGCTGTGGGCAGAGTGGTACACTCTTACTTAGGTTTGCCCTTGGCCATGCCACTGTTTAGGAAGTATTGGTAAAGACACCTCTGGCTACCACAGGAGTGGAAGGCATCTTTCAACTGCTCCTGCAGTCCTGGGCTTCAATAATGAGCAGTGATAGCTGTTTGCAGCAATGACCTCAAATCTGGTGGAAGTAAGCACGAAGTGTGGTGGTCACTGCTGCAGCATTCACTCATTGCTTGTGTTCCCGTGGATGAACATCTGAGAATGAAGTGGTGAAAAGCAGGTTGATGGGGGGAGTAGCCATAGTATTTGCTAGTCCTGAAATACTCGGAGAACCTTAATGGAGACCCACAAGATTCTCTGTCAAATGTTACACTTTTCAATCAAAAATCTGCTAGGGGGAGCTTAATTCCTTGTTCCACCATCCATACACCTGCTTTCTGCCTGTAAGCATGGTGAAAGGAATTAATTTTCCACTGTTTGCTTGCAGTAGAGTTACTACCAGGTCAGCCCTTACACTGTAGGTACCACTGCAGTCACACAGTGCTTGACAAGCAGGTGACAGGGTGCTCCCTGGCAATGGAAAGGCTGAAGCCAAGTGGTGATGTCAAACTTGGATCACTAGAGCTTATATAGCTGGTCTGGTCTGGCTTTGTCACTAGCAAAGTGCTCTGGGCAATAGTTTCTACTAAGCTATTTACAAACTGCTCCTTAAAACCTGTGTCAGGTCTCTGACTCTCTTTACCTAGGTGGGAGTCTCCAAGATGTGCTGCTGGAAAATGCAAAGCTTGGTCAATACTTCCCAGAAGCAGAGCTGAAAGAAATACTGTTACAAGTCTCCATGGGGCTAAAATACATCCACAACTCTGGCCTTGTGCATCTGGATATCAAACCTAGTAAGTATAGTGTGCTCCTCCTTTGTGGGTTTTCCCACTGACCTTCCAGGGGTAGGACCTGGCGTAAGTTCTTCTGACTGGACCTGTTACAGTGCTTCAAAGAGGATCTTGCCCTAGTAGATGAATGTCCTATGTGGTTTTTTAATCTTGCTGCTACTGCTGCTGCTCTAAAACTGAACCTTCTGTCAGTTGGCAGCATTTTATTTTGGTCTTATGATCTTCATAATCCTGGCTTATGGGAATTGCTTTCATACTGGTGAAGCAAGTAAGGCTGCTAATGAAGACAGGGACTTCCTTATATTCCCTGCTGCCTTGTTGCACAATATTTGACCTTTGTATGTGAGACCTGGAGTGAGAAGTGAATATTTACTGTACTTACCCTGAGAGATTAAGTTCCTGCAAAAAATAGTAACAAGCTTTCCTCTCTGCAGCTGGTGATGGGCACCCCCAGGGCAATGCTCCCCCCCAGTCACATAGATAAGTCCTTATCGTGGAGCTCCTCTTTCCTGCTGAAATCCTGCTTTTAGCTTGGGGAGCAGGGTGAGAGGCAGAAAGTCAATTACACTGAAGTACTGTATGCACAAGATACAACTGTCTTATGTCAGCTGTACTGCTGAGTATGGAAGCTGGGCAGAGAGCAGACCAATGGGTGGGAAGCATGTGCAGAATTTCTGTCTGCAAAGCTGAACTAGCTTGACAGGTGGGATTTCGACAAAGTTGTCAGGTTGCTGCAGTCTAGCTACCAGTTATCTCACTAATTTTCACTGTCTTGCAGGTAATATCTTCATCTGCCACAAGCTGGCAGTTGCAGGCCCTGCTGGGCAGGAGGAAAGTGACAGTGAAGATGAGTTCACTTCCAGTGTGGTGTATAAAATCGGTAGGCTTTGGCCACTTTAAAACTAGTTTAAGATTAGGGCTGCTTGTTCCTGCTTGATGTAGCTTTCTTCTGTTGGCTGAAGAGACTTGTGTACAAAAATGATGGCATAGTCTCAAATGCCTCTACTATTTACTGGAAGTGATTCCTTTGAGAAGACAAGTCCTAGAAAACTAATGCTTGTTTCCAAGCCTGGACTCCTGAGGAGGAGCAAGCCTACTCTTTTACTCATTGTTTCCTCATTGCTCTGTTGGTGCCTATAAAACACAGGCTTTTATTGATGGAAGAGATCTAAATCAGTTTGCTCCATTAGTTGCTCAATCTTTTCTCAGGTGACCTTGGCCATGTGACATCAATAACAAACCCTCAGGTGGAGGAAGGAGACAGACGGTTTTTGGCCAATGAGGTTTTGCAGGAGGTACAGCTGGTGGGGAGAACAGGGTGGTGAACGAGTGGGGAGGCATGAACTGTAGTGAAATTGTTAGTTTGGCATGTTCATCACCTCATCTCCTCTTTTTGTGTCTGGTCTGGCTGTGAAATCAGCAAAGCTAACACTTTTTATTAAGAATAGTATAGCCATAGGTCTTGTAAATATTAAATATACTTCATAACTTCATTAGATTATTACAAGTACTTTACCTGAGAGGGATGAATTGGGACAGACCTTTTTCAGTTTCAAGGCACTTCACTTATGCAGCTGAGATTAAACTGCTGGATGTGAGGCCTGTTGTATGTATTCTTTTGTAAAATCCCTTGTACAGCAAGCACTGATCAGGTGGTGTGGAGAAGTGGGAGGCGTAAAGTCTCTCAAACTGGCAACAGTTTTGCCACTCTGGCCAGTGAACAAAAAGGAATTGATATTAACAATGAGTTGGCCTGTGTTCATCAACTCAGGTACTGAAGTAACAGTATCTTTTTGTGCTGCTGGTGGATTTAGGAACTGTTAGGACAGTGATTCCCTTGCAGTCTTTAGTTTGAGCTGGGCACGGCTAGGTGTTGTCTTGTGGTGAAGGCTGGAGGTACACATTTAGTGTTAGGCTGTCCTCTGGAGTTGCCACTGTGATTCTAATGTGGGCTGCAAAATCTTCATGCCCTAGTGAAAGCTACTGTGCTATTAGTTACCAATGCTACCAGCTATCAATGTTTTTATCCTAAAGAGGAGAGAAACTGCTAACTGGGATGGTGAAGGCAGTGTCATATACTTGTTCAGCTGTTCCTTTTTGAGCAGTCATCCCATACTACTTTGTGTAGTACAACAAGGTGTTCCCTTCCTGTAATTGCTTATCTCTCTGCAGCAATACTGTTCCTTGCCCAAGGCAGACATCTTTGCCCTGGCACTCACAGTAGCTCTAGCAGCTGGCACAGCACCCCTGCCTCACAACGGGGCCATGTGGCACCACATTCGCAAAGGCAATGTCCCGCCGATCCCTCAGAAGCTCCCTCACAGCTTCCTTGAACTCCTCAAGGTGAGGAAGTAGCCCTGATACGATGGAGGCCTTTCCAGTTGGCATGTGACAGAGGGAGTGTAAACCCTGAACTCTTTTGCCTTTTTAGCTCATGATCCACCCTGACCCAGCGGAAAGACCTTCTGCCACAGCTCTTACCAAACATCCCGTCCTCCGGCCTTTCCGAGGGAAAGCTGTGCAGCTCCAGAAGCAGCTAAATGTGGAGAAGTGCAAGACTGCCATGCTGGAAAGGTAGGGCTGGCTTGGGCATGAAGGGGAGAAGACACGGGCACAACAAGCGCTGGCCACCAGCCTTGAGTGAAGGGTGGTAGTTTTGGGAGACCCAACATGCAGAAATACCCAGTCATGTCCTGTGCCTGGAGGTGGGAGGGTGGTGGGGCTGTAGCAGGGAGTGGTGCACCCAAGCAGCAGGTTCACTTCCAGCTTTGAGGAGCTGGCTAAATTAGAGCTGTGAGCTTGTGTGCTTACTGCAACCACTGGTGATGGAACATACTGATACAATATGCAGCTGGTGGGGAGATGAGGATTTGATACTGCACTGAGAAAGCGTCTAGCACAGAAGGAAGAGAAATAGTGGTGGCAGACACCCTCCTTCCGTTTGCTTCCACTCACTGCTGTTGGCAGTAATGTTTTTGAGGTGCTAGGATCTGGGAACTGCCTCACCCCCCCCCCTTTCAGTGCAATAGGCAGCTGAGAAGTATGTTTTCTGGAAAGCAGCAAGCATTGGGAGAGGAGGGGGGTGGGAAGGCAGTGGAAAAGAAGCATGTGCCCTCATTAGGTATTTGTACTGTGTGAGATGGCACTGATCTAAGTCCTGCTGTCACAGATATCTGAAACAATGGGAGAAAAACTGAGCTAGGGACAACTCATACAGGTGCCAGGGTAGGTGTTTGTTGACCAGATGCTGACCTGAGGTAGACACTCTAAGGAAACCTACAGTAATCTTGGTGTCACCCTCTAGGGTCAAAAGTCACCACTCCTCAGCAATGCTGGAGTACTGCAGTAACTCTTGTGTAAGACTGTTCATAGCTTTCTTCCATAGCTGATGGGGATTCATGCGGTTTTTCTTCCTCTCCTCTTCCTTCCATCTCCCCACTGCAGGGAACTTAAAGCAGCCCGCCTTGCCCAGACCCTCATGAAGGACCAGTCCTTAGGAAGTGCCAAGTTGCAAGAGTCTGAAACCTCTTCTAAGCAGAACAGCAAGCGCCTGGTGGGAGGGAAGAGCTGTCGCTCATTTAGCTTTACTTTGGGTTACTGAACTTATGTGTTGTCCATCAAGTTCTGCCTGCTGGGTGGCCCTGTGAAAGCAGAGGGTCTGCACAGACTAGTGCCCCATATTAACTCTCCCTTTCTTGGTTTTGGTTCCCTCACTAGTTAAGAGATGTTGGCTGAGGGAAGAGTGACTGTCTGACAAGTGTCAGATCATGACATTTAAAATTGTCCTCAGTGTTCTTACCTGTTTAGTATTTTTTGTGTAGCTTGTCTTCTAGACTAACTCTTCCATGCACAGGAAGGGATGGCATTTTCTCTGCTTGCTTCCCTCTTTGCTTAGTTGGGCCCTGGTAATGATGACTGACTGTGATCTCAACACTCTGGCCACTGTGCATCTTTAGAGGGGAAATGTGGCTGTACATGGAGTCAACATCTACAGTGGGGCCCTCCTAGCAGTGGGGAAGTAGGGACTGTGGTAGACAGTTTTAACTGTGTCTCCATTGGGAGACAGACTGGTTACATACCAGTCCTGGTGGACTTGGGCTGCAATTGGAGTACCATTTCACTGAGGACAAAGAGTAAAAGGAAACCCTTTGACTTAAGGAAGCCTTACTTGTGGAAGTAGAAGGAAAATTTCCTTTTCCTTTAACTTCTGGCAACAAGCACAATATTGTTTAAGATGTGATTAAGCTTTTGCAGACTGGTCCCTGATGCCTGACTTGTTTTATGTTGATTGGCAAAGATTCCTTGCTTAGTGTGGGGGAAACAACTGTTGTGTGTTGGCAGGTAGGTCCCTGTACCTGCTCCCCTTCCAGGCAGCCACACCATGTGTGAGATCCTGCCTGCAACTGCAGCCTTACAGCAAGGATGAGGGGAGGTGTAAAGGGCTTGCCACCCCGTCAGCTGTTTTGGGGCTGCCCGTGTAAGGTGTGTATGTGCTTTAACACTGGACTTCACACAGCTCTGTGGCTCCGGGCCGGCTGCGTGTCTCGCCGCGGAAGCTGGCCGCGGGCCTTGTGCTGTTACAAGGGAGAGCGTCAAGTTGGCAGCTGGGTTATTTACGGGTTTTACTGGAGCTCGTCTTCACGTCTTGGGCAGTACTGGCTTTTAACCTGCGACACCTTTCCCTTTAAGAACCGAAACGCGCAAATAAAGATTTTAATCCTTTTTAACTTAAGCCGGAGTGACTTTTTCTTTCCTTTGGGCCTCCTTCCCCATCGCCGCTCCCGCCCGTTCCCTGCTGGTGAGAGGCGCCGCCCTCTCCCACCCCACTACCCGCTCTCCCCCGCCGGCAGCTCTGCGGGGACCCTTAAGGAAGCGGTCGCGTTTCCCCCCGGCCCTTCTCTCTGAAGGATCCGTCGCGTCCCTTCCGCTTCCGGCCGTCTGCGGGCGCAGAGGGGCAGCGCGGTAGAGGTGCGGGGGGCGGGCGGTGGGGCCGGGGTGCCGGCGCCGGGGCTCGGCTCCCGCCGGCGCTGCTTCAGCCGTGCTTTCTTCCTCCGCAGGGGCGGCGGCGGCATGTTGCGGCGACCGGCNCGACCCCCGCTCCGGCCCCTGTCCTTACGGCCCCGGGGCGGCCGCGCCGCCGCAGCGTGGTGCGAGTCCGGCGGGGCGGGGGCGCGGAGGAGCAGCTCCTCCCCCTTCTCAGCCCGCCGCGGGGCTTCGAGCAAGTAGCTCTCCCGCCGCGGCCGCTGGCTTTCGGCGCCGGTCCCGGCTGCGGCGTTATAACGGGCGAGGCACGGAGGTAACGGCGCGCCGCGAACCCGCGCACCCCTGCGGCCGGGCTCGGCGGTCGCGGAGCCTGGGCTGTGCGACCTGAGAGGGGCTTTTCCTGCACGAACGAGCCGTGGCGGCTGGTGCCCCCACCGCGGCGCCGAACGTGCCCTTGGGACGGAGCGTGGCTGGCGGCGCCGGGCCTGCCGGGGGGCGGTCCTGCCGCCTCTCGGACCGCGTGCGGTGCTGCCCGCGGGGGGAAGAACCGGTGATCCAGCTGGTGTGCGGAATGAGCCTCGCACGGTGTGCACGCTCGTCAGTGAAGCACTCGGGCATACCAAAGACTTCTTGCTCTTCCTCTCAGCGGCGCGGGACTGCCAGTCTCTCCTGCCTTTAAGTTTTGCAGCAGCTTACTGTAAGAGATGAGCTTTTCTTCCAGTTCCCGCCCTCGGGCCCGAGGTGTTCCTCGGCTTTTCTTTTCTCCCCCTTTCTCCTAGAACATGATGTTTCTCAGCGTCGAGTCGGATCCTTTTCTTTTGATCACTTGTGTTTACCAGCCCTGTGTGCCCAGGGTTTTGGGGCCCTGATTTGCTGTTTGCTTGGGAATGAAGAGTTATTGGTGCATCATACTGCATATGGCTGTGGATAGATGTATGTTTTGGGCACGCCTTGTTAATCTTGGAAGTGAAGCAGAAAGTTGATGAAACTATCAAAACAGTGTTTGTTTCCAAAAAGGGAAGCCCAGCCAACTGAACAACCCCTCCACTTCAACCCCCCTTCTATTACATATTACAGAAGAACAGTAGTTGCTGCGTGTACTAAAAATAATAGCTGGAGATGTACCTTCGGGCCATGGTTTTCCTAGGCAGCTTTTTAACCAGATGCTCTTTGAATAATCCTAATGGCTTTGTTTAGCTTAATGGAATTTTTTTCCTCAGTCCCCTGTAAGTCACTGGAAAAAAACGTGCTTGCCAAGCCTCTGTAAGCGTTCGGAAGACAAGGTGTAAAAGCATGTGAATACTGTTCATACTTTGTGTCTTGGAAACTAACATCTGTGTTTTCCTTCAGGTGCTTCGCCAGTTTGTAAGACATGAGTCTGAAACAGTCACCTCACTGGTACTGGAAAGATGTAAGTAGCTCTTGAGATGCAACTTGGCTGTTACTTTCTATGGCTTTTGTCTCGGTTTTAGAATGGCTGAAATATGGCAGGAGAGAAACAGATAGGAACTGTAGCTCCTGAATGCAGTAACTAAGAATACATTGTTTCACACAAACAGACTCTTAAGTAGCTCCTGTCTTGCCTTTGTCAAGTCAAGCAGCCCTTAATAGTATAAGAAAAAAGCCCTGAGAGTGCCTGTGGAGGTAGTGTGTTATCAATGGCAGTGAGTCTGGTATGCTGTTGTCATGTTTTTAATACCTGCCTTTAGGTATCTCCTGCTTGCTTCTCAGACTCCCGTGTACCTGGAGCAGTTGTTTGGGTGCTGCTTTATCAGCATGAATTGCTCCAGCTGAATGCTTCAGAGTTTGCAGTTTGGTTCATGTGCTCTTTGTACAAGAGTGATGTTTCCCTGAGCTCCTGCAGTTGTCCTTGAACAAGGAGGAGGAATATATTGTGTCCACCTAGTCCTGGTACCTGTGCAGCAACAAGTGACAGTTCAAAGGATGGAGTGTAATAATGCAACTTTGTTTTTTTTAAAGGTGCTGTTTTAAGGACAAAACAATGCAATGCTATTTTATCATAATGGAAAACGTAAAAATCAACATAAGTAAATGCAATATAGTCTGAAGTGAGATAGGGACAAGCCTGTGAAAAGAGGGGGAAGGAGCAGAAAGAACAAAGAACCTTTAGCTTTCTAAATGAGCTTTTTCAGCAGTGGTCATGATAGCTCGTGCACAGCCAACCAGCAGCAGGGCCTGAATAAGGCAGAAGTCACAAGAGCTTGAGAAGTGGTTAGGAGGTGCAGAAAGTCATTGTTCTGGCCCGTGACAAAAGCTGCCGGCTTATGACTCGTGTGGTTAGAGCACTGTGCATCACCTGCCTGTTTGCCCTCTCACCTTTCAGCCATGAACCGCGTTCAGTTACTGGGTCGTGTCGGACAGGACCCCATCATGAGGCAGGTGGATGGGAAAAACCCCGTTACCATCTTTTCTCTTGCAACCAATGAGATGTGGCGAACGGGGGACAGCGAGGCAACCCAGGGAGGTGAGTCTGCGATGAGCAGCATGGTCAAGGTCATGTTTGCATATGCAGTAGCACCGTGCTTTGTCTCCAGGCAGCTGTGTAAATCTGCTGGGTGCAGGGAAGTGGATTTGAGGTCGGTAGAGGTGCTGGTGTGTCTCTTGCTGATCCCCAGCAGCGTGTGTGTGCCCACCTTCCTCTGGAGAGGAAAGCACTGGTTCAGCAGTTCTTCGCTGTTGGGGTTGCCAGAGGTGTAGCACGTTTCATATCTTACCTCTGTTCCAAGAGGGGGAAAAAAAAGCCAAAAACATTTTCTCTTTGATTCTTCCATCAGTCTGCAGCTACAGATGTCTCTCTTTCTCTAACTTTTGTTCAGTGTGGAGTGTGTGGGGGGGGGGCAGGGGGGAACATAGTATGAGCACAGGCTTCCAGGAAAACTGATCCCTTTGAACTGTGCTTCTGCACCATACTTTGATTTGGACACAGATGAGTGGAGCATTGAGTTCTAGTATGGAGTGGGAGATTTAAGTACTAGTACACTTCTGTTTTCAAGTCACTTTTCATAATTTGAGAACACCAGCATATTGAAGCTAATTTCTCAGGTTCCCATCAAAAAGAGGATTTGGCAACCAACGTTGTTATTTTTGCAAACTTAGGTGACATCAGCCAGAAGACGACGTGGCACAGGATCTCTGTCTTCAGACCGGGCCTCAGGGATGTTACGTATCAGTATGTGAAGAAGGGGTAAGTGAACAGTAAATGAGGTTGGAGATTTCATGCCTTAATAGTTGATTGATGTAATAATTATGGTGACTAGGAGATAAACTTGCCATAAAATATGTTAGCAAACCTACTCCAAACAACTGACACGAAAGCTTATGTATTCAGAATCCAGTACGGAGGAGGAAACATCAGGGCAGTTCTCTGACCAGAACCAAATGCCTGGGTTTTTTTTTTTTCAGTGCTCGAATCTTTGTTGAAGGGAAGATAGACTATGGTGAATATACAGATAAAAACAACGTGAGGCGACAGGCCACAACGATTATAGCTGGTAAGAAACAACATACCAAGGCCTACCTTACCCAGTGGAAATGGAGAGGGGGCTGGAGGACCTTGGGCATAGAGTGTGGTTTGTCTTCATCCTCAGTATCCACGGTTGGGGGTTTTGAGAGAATGGATGGAGCATGCCACTAATGTCCTCTGACTCTGTGTGAAGACACAGAAAGTGAGAGCATGTTGTTGCAAACTGTTTTACAGCTCATTCGCACAAACCAGTTGGTGCAGGAGGTAGATACCTGTGTTTTAAGAACACTGGTATGTGGTGTTGCAGGTCAGGCAGATGCCTTTTCTAAGCAGAGGTTTGGTTGCTTTGTCTCTGGCAGGGATTTTTTTTCTTCCTGTTTAAGCCTGGAGGCATCACCAATCTGAAGAACCTCTGTTTGTGAAAGATTTTTTATGTGAGGATAACTTGATGGAAAAGTTATAAAGACCTCAGTCTGGTAGCCAGCAGTGGTAAGAGGAGCACGGAATGGAGAGGGAGTAGACTTGTCACTTGGGTAGATGCAATGAAGAGGAGAACTGAGAAACTTGACAGTTTCCTTGGGCCCTTAAATAACATGAGCATCCTACATCTTTACTGTGGGCAGAGCCCCTGCCTTGTGGCTTATGAGGGAGGGCTAAAATAATTGGGTGGTAAATGTTTCTGTTACACAACTCTCTCTAAAAAACTGGGCCAGAGAAGGAAAAAAAAACCCAAACCCAACCACCACCACAATTCTGGATGTTTCTGCTCTGCAGCCTCTTTAAAACAACAGTAAATAACTTTTTACCTGACGAGTTTGGCTAGCAGGGCCACAGGTTGTATGAATAGTTGGAGGAGAGAAGCAAATCTCTCTCTTCTTAATTAGTATTTATCCTGACAGTTTCTTCTTCATGTTCGATACCCAGTCACAAGATGCTTTAGAAATTACTGAGGCTTGATGAAGTACGAACCTTCTGCAGTCCCAGGGGCTGATGAAATGGTAGGGCACACTGTAGATGACAAAATAAAGAGAAAATAAACTGTGACTCACAGAGGTCATAGTCCGGGAATGAAACCATTATTCTGAAATGTTTCTGGTATCTCAGATTGTTCAGCAGCTTTTCATCAGGTTTAGCACATTGGCTTGATAGTGTGTATGGTCGCCTCAAATTGTCAGCTTTCTGGGGAGACAGAGCAAGAACCCTGTGTTTGACACTGTTTTATTTTATGAACTCTTCTGGTCTGAAATACATGTCTGTGTAGCTTATTTTAACACAAATAGGTTGCCTTGGTGGGTGTGCAGGCTTGCAACAGGGCAAAACAATCCTGAAGATCAAATTTTTTCTCTTTCTTTTCAGATAATGTGATTTTTCTGAGTGATGGTGGTATGAAAGAAAAGGTGTGAGGTCATTAATGCTTGAACCCAGGCCATTTCATTCCTTTTGTTTTACAGAACTTCATAATTCTGTAATCATGTATAGTACTGCAGTTGTTTAAAAAAAATAAAGTTTGATACGTACAGGGTATCGCTGTGTGTTTGGGTTTGTGTTCGCTCTGTTCATTCTCGTTTGGATTTCTTTCTTTCTTGTTCATTCTGAAGAGAAAAGGTAACCCAGGCAGCTGTAGTAATTCTTGAGCTAATGAGTATCTAAATGGAACCACCCTTTGCATCTTCATCCATTTTCTAACCTCGTATCCTTGGCTGCCTTAACAATCTCTCCCCTGTCGTGCGGGGCCTGACAGCCCAATCGCCTCTGGCTGTTAACATCCTTCCTCTGTTCTGTACGTGTCACTCTCTTGTTTTCCTTAACCAAGTCAATCAGACCCTCAGTTTCAAGCTGAGCTGTTGGCCTCTGCTGGTGCTCAGCTTGAAGTTTCTCTGTCACAGACCCAGAGAAGGCACCTGCCCTCCCCCACTGATGATAACATTTGATCAAATCAAGCGGTGTCTTTCATTAAACCCTGTGTTTGGTCGTGTGCTTAGGTCTTCATTATTACGGCATTTGACATCTGATGGCTGTGGTGACATCAACATTCTCATTAGATATTAGGGGGAAGTTTTTTACAGAAAGAGTGGTGAGGTGCTGGAACAGGCTGCCCAGAGAAGTAGTGGATGCCCCGTCCCTGGAAGTGTTCAAGGCCAGGTTGGATGGGGCCCTGGGCAACCTTGTGTAGTTCCAGGCCTGGAGGTTGGTGGCCCTGCCTGTGGCAGGGGGGTTGGAGCAATATGATCCTTGGGGGCCCTTCCAACCCAGACCGTTCTATGATTCCCGTACCTTGACAGGTTGCTATGCTCACCATGTGCCATCAGGAGGCGCTGAAGGAACGGCTGCCTTGGCTGTTCCTCTCGAGAGCCCCGCAAGAGCATGTGACAAACATTCCTGGTCCGCGTTTCTCACTTAATCTGGGAGTGGCATTTATTTTGCTTTAACTTTGTTTTATTGTCAGAAAGACTGAGAATTGTTAGTATTGTTGGTGAAAAACCCCCACTGCGCAGCTGAAAAGCATTTCATTCTGTTACACAGAGGTGGTGAATTTCCCACTGCAGTGCAGAGGACGTGAACAGGGACAGGAAAACGTTAGTAGTGATGATTACCTGCCTTAGAAGCTGGTGAGGTCTTGTATCTTGAGCACAGTACAGACGGGTTTCTTTATGGTTTTTGCAACTTTTCCCCTTGCAATATGATGGTCTTGTTTATGCTTCTCTCTTTGAGCATTGTCAGTATTGCCATTTCAGTTATTTCAGTTCAGTACTTATTTCTGGTTGAAGTTAATGCATTAGCCAGTATGCAAGCTCCTGTAACTCGCATACTGAGGTGCCAGGTGTACCCCAAATGCTTAGCTACTCGAATGGGTTGTATCCACCCAAGATTCTGGTATCTTTTTCAACAGGAAGTTCTGACTTTTGATTCCCTTAACAACTGCTTGTTCCATCTGAGCCTGTTGTACTGCTGGGAGAAGGGATACTGCACTTCTACAGGAGCAATCCAAATGTGGCTTATGTGTAGTACACAATATTTTTTCCTGTTAACTGAGAGCTGGGGTTTGTCTTAAGCTTTCTTCATATCCAGGAGGCCTCAAGCAAATGTGCTGAGCTTCTGTTCCTTCAGTGGTTACCTCCTTTTTTTGTCCTCTGCTCTGGTGGTGGAGCTCAACATCTCATGGTGTCTGCTTTGGACCTTGGCAGCTGGCTTTCTTCTCTGAACTCAGGAATCATTGCTGCTATTCCTACACCTTCACTGCTGCACATGGACAGGCCAGAACTCCTCTTGGCAACTGAATGGCTCATGCGAATCCCTGCCAGGGATGGGGACAGAGCTCAGCTAGCACAAGGTACAGGATTAAGTGCCAACAAAGAAAAATATTTGCTCAAGAGCTTCAATTGTTCTTGCTTTTCCGGTTGTTCAGAGCTGCTGGTACACTCCTAGAGAGTCACCTGCCACAAAGACAACCCATGCCCACTTTGAGAGCATGCTATTTAAAGCGCCGTGCTGTATCTGAGTGTTCATCACAGTTTTGCAATAGGGCAAAGTTATTCTATAACAAACTAATTTGGTTATGAGAAAATCAGGTGTGAAATCAGCATTCCCACAGCATCTGGGTTGGAGGGGGAGGTTATGCTCAGGTACTTGTTCTCTGAGGAAATGTTAAGGAATGGATGTGGTATCTACTGAGTTAAATGCAGGGACACCTTGTTTATATACTTTTCCACATTGTCCCTAGGTAAATGGCATTCAGCTTTTGCTTGTCCATGCTGACCTCTTGCGTAAACAGGATTAGGCAAATCCTGATTGTTTGCATCAACCCGGACATTTAGAATTGTTTGACCTTAACAAGGAATTCATTTTATGCATTTATGGAGGTAGACTGGAAGAGATTTAAAAAAACCCAACCCAGACAATTCCTTTTTAAGATGACAGAGCATTTTAACCAGGTATTTTGAGCATTTCATAAGCGCCCTGAAACAGTTACTTTGGTTGACAATACAGCTCAATGCCACTTAGTTACTTCTGTCAGGCTGGTGTGAGGTGTAGGAAACCCTGTTCCTCTGTGCTTGTTTGTGTTGCTGTAGTGCTCTGGTTTGAGGGAGACACGGGGTGCTGCACCTGTGTCACGCAGCAGAGAACATCTTCAACTTGAATTGGAGTGTGACCTGCATTTGGAAGCTGGAGTTTAGCAGAGGGCTGCTTCAGTGAAGTGGGATTTGATTTCCTAGGCTGAAGCATCTTCTCTCGCTCCTGTTTCACGACTAGGAATTTCTGCAGGCAGAGTAACAGGGTGAATTAAGAATGACTGAGGGTTTGGGCTAGTACAGCATTACCAGCAGGTACCTGGCTTGGGCTCTAGCCTAGCCAAAAGCTTTGCATCCCAGTGACTGCTCGGTGCCCTGCAGGAAGGGGGCAGGCGTTTGAGCCCTCTCCCAGTTCTGCTGTGAAGACCTGCGGTACCTGTGAGAAGTGGAGAAAGCTGAATTAGAACATTGAGAAGTCCCTGAGTACAGGAGGTAGGAAATAGTCCGGTGAAAGGAACTTGTGTTTCTGTCAGCATACCAGTTACGTCGTTTTAGTAGTAGGCTGTCTCCAGTACCAGTGTTTCGACTTTGTTCACAAGTATTCATGTCAGAAAAGGAATAGAATGCCAGGACTGTGGGAAGAAAACTTCATTATTCTCAAGCACAGCACCTATTTTTAACTCCAAAATTTCTGGGGTGGAAGCCTTTTTTTTTCTAAGTGGTTGAGTGTCTGTACGTATGAACGAAGACCTGGTAGCTGTTTTATCTCAGTGGTGCTGAGCTTCATCAGTGTGATTTAGATCTCATTTACACAAGCTTTGTTAGGGCACTACCAGGTACTGGGTAGCATGAGCAATGTGTTTCCATATGATGCATACAGAAATAAACATTCACAGGGTTTCTACAGAGACATCCTCTTGTGGGAAGTGTGTTAGTGTGTGTGAGGTTTCTTCTGCTTGTTCCTTTATATCTGTGGTGGTTTGACCCTGACTGGAGGCCAGACACCCACCAAAGTCTCTCTGTCACTCCCCTTTTCAGCTGGACAGGGGAGAAAATATATATTGAGATGTTTAGGAGTCGAGACAAGGACAGGAAGAGATCATTCCACACTCAGCATCATGGGCAAAACAGACTCAACACAGAATCAAGGAAAGAAAACTCTCTAATGTATTACACTGCACTGCACACACAGTTAAGACCAGAGCCGGGTAATCAGAAGTGCAGCCAGATCTTAAAGCATCTCTCCCCACCCCTCCCTTCTTAGCAGACTTCAGTCATGATTTTGCTCCCTTCTTCCCCTCTCATTGTGGCACAGGGAGGGGCAGGAAATGGGGGTTTTGGTCAGTTGTTTTCCTTCTTATCTGGGGCTGGGGGCATTCCTCACACTCCACGAGGTCCCACCCATGGGAGACACTCCTCTATGAACATCTCCAATGTGAGTCCTTTCCCACAGGGCTTCAGCTCTTCAGCACCTGCCCCAGCGTGGGTCACTGCTATGGGGTGCAGTCACAAATCATGCAATGTCTCTCAGTCTCTCAAGCCCAGTCTGCTCCAGCCTGGTCCTCCATGGAGGCACAAGCCCCCTGTCCCCAGCAAACCTGCTCCAGCATGAATCTCTCTCTTGTTCATCTCTGTGTCTTTGTCTCTCTCCACGGGCTGCAAGTGCTGGCAGAGGCTTGTTCCAACATGGGTCACAGCATCTCCTGTATGTCTCTACCTGTTCCAGTGTGTGGGGCCTCTCCACAGGCTGCTGGTGGGGTCTGGGCCTTTTCCACAGGCTGCGGGCGGACACCCGCTCCACCATGGGTTTCTCCAAGGGCTGCGGGGGTATCTTTCTCTCTGGCACCTGGGGCACCTGCCCCCACTTCACTGGCCTTGGTGTCTGCACAGTTTCTTACATCTTCTCAGTCCCTTCTCTGGCGTGAAAAAGTGTCTGCTTGTGGTTTTTTTCTTTAGTGTGATTCCCAGAGGTGCTGTGACCGTCGCTGATGGGCTCGGCCTTGGTCAGCAGCGACTCCGGCCTGGAGCCGGCTGGTGTTTGCTCTGTTGGGCCTGCAGAGAGCTTCTGGCTGCTTCTTGCAGCAGCCACCCCTGCAGCCCCCCCTCCACCAGGACCATCCATGCAAAACTACAACATCCTAGACAAAAAAAATAGCTCATTACCATTCTTTGTCATTTCAGAGCAACCTCCAGCAACTGCTGTGATTAGAAATTGTTTGCTTGGTCATTCTTTGCCTTGTTAGTCCTGAAGTTTGTGCCGTGTGTGCTGCTAAGTTTCTTGACGAAACCCTCTCTAACTACAGCCATTTTCTGTGGCTTCCAAGGGGTAAGAGTTTTCATTTGTAGCTGGTCAAAACCCCGGGGATCGTTACCCTGTAGGCTCTGTTGCTATTTACTCATTTCTTGCTGGTTGACTTTTCAAACTTATTTGAGCAGAATGGCTCCAGAATATGGATGGTTATCTTGATCCTGGTTGTCACCAGTCAGAAAAATGTCACCTGTAAATGTTTAATGAGCCTTTGTGCAACTGACCCGATCGAGAACTGAGTAATGATACGGTCACAGGAGTCGTGGCTTCTGTAACCCAGATCTGCCAGGGAAAGAGAGCACCTTTCCTTTTGCCAGGCTTCTGACTTCCTGAGCCTGTGTTATTGCTAGCTTTTTTCTTTGATATTTAAAGTTGTGTTTGTTCAGAGCTCTACCTTAACAGCCTCCTCTTTCTTACCTAGTTTGGTTTTCTGTGCGTGGGTTTTCTCAATTTCTTTCTGTGTAGGCTTTCTGGTCCTTGCAGAAAGGTGACAGGATGCTCAGCAAAAGAAAGCTGAGATCTCACCTCCTGCCTTCAGCCCTGTCTCTGCAGACAGTAAATAAACCCTCATTGTTTTGTCTTGGAGATTGTTGGTAATTTTTTTTCACTGTCCCCCTGTGCTGCAGAGTGAGTTCAACCCAGTTCAGAAGGCTGTGGTGAGGAAATGGCCTTACTCAAAAGGGGAAACTAAAATGTTCTCAGATTTAGATGAGTTGGAACTTAAAAATACTACTAAGGCTGCTCTAAGAGCAAAGTTATGAAACACAGAAAAACGGCCTTCCAATACCTGAAGGGAGCATATAAACAGGAGGGGAATCAACTTTATAAAAGGGTAGATAATGGCATGACAAGGGGGATTGAAGCTAAAGGAGGGAAGGTTTAGATTAGATATTAGGGGGAAGTTTTTTACAGAGAGAGCGGTGAGGTGCCGGAACAGGCTGCCCAGAGAGGTGGTGGATGCCCCATCCCTGGAGTTGTTCAAGGCCAGGTTGGATGGGGCCCTGGGCAACCTTGTGTAGATCCAGGCCTGTGGTTGGTGGCCCTGCCTGTGGCAGGGGGGTTGGAACTCTGTGATCCTTGGGGTCCCTTCTAACCCTGACCATTCTATGATTCTATGAAAACAGCATCAATTTGCAGTACGCTAGTAACTATTGAAATCTAGAACTTAAAATCCTCCAAGCAATACAGGGAATGGGAGGATAGTTGTATCTGTATAATGTTTTTGCTGGTTTCGTGGTGCTTTCCACAGTGCTTGATTTCTGGTGTGGTGTCAGTTTGTGAGCAACACATGACACGTTAGACTGCCATCCCCATGTGTGTCTCAGGACACTCAATAATTAGTATTCTCCAGAAAGGATTAATTTCCTCCACTTCTGTCTCTCCCTTCTTGGTGCCCTGGGCCAATTTTTAGCAGAAACTTGTTAATACAGATTTCCCAAGAACAACTGGTGCTGCAGCAGAGAAACTTTGGTGCGGTCTGTATGCTATTAGTTGCCCCTGTGGAGGGCCAGTGGGTTGTATTTCCTTACAGAGCCTCGAAGAGTCATTTTGGGAACGCTGAAGCTCAGAAATGAGATGTAGCCCTGAGCACCATGTTTAATAACATGGCAGGAACAGGACACCAAGTCACCGGTGTCTAATTTCTAGTTACCAACACCTTGTTGCCCCAGAAGTGGATAGTCCCTGTGTATCAGAATATTTCAGTGGCCAAAGAAATCTTCCAGGGTGCTTATGTATACCCAGCAGTGCTGTGTACCACCGCAGCAGCTGTGCCTCAATGCCAATGTTACAGCAGAGCCCTGGGGAAGTGCAGAGGGGAGAGGGACATTGGTTTCGTGATGCAGGAAGAGTGCAAACCGTTGGGAAAAGCAGCGTGCTGCTTACCCAGGGTGCCTAATTTCCTGTCAGCACTTTACCCAAGGGGAATGACAGTACACACTGTGCAGCTCATTTCCTAAATAAACATTTCTTCCTGAGAAATGTGTTAGGATGAGAAAGTTCAGCCCAGTACTCTTGGTCAAATACCAGTCTTCACAAGACCCTCAGCCCCTGTGTGTTCAGCAAATGAAGCTGCAGACATGCAGTCAGCACCTTCTTTCTTCTTTTAAGGTGGCTTTTATTTTGTTGGCTTACAAGGCAAACATGTCTCTCCTTTTAAACTTCTCACAGAGACAAAACATTAATTTAGTGCCCCGACCTAAAAAGATCCTCTAGTCACGACAGTAATTTTAGAAGGATCTAATCTCAGCCAACAGAGTGATGGGGAGCCTTTTGTTAAGTGGATTATCACAAGGCCACAGAGGCTTTGAAAGTAAGAACACATCCAATGAAAACATGGAAGTTTCTGGGTAAGGAACTGACCTTTACAAGTTTCTCAATCTGCATCTCCGGGCTGCCACAATGTAATTGCTTTGACAACAGTGCCTGACAGTGCCAGGACACAAGAGGTTAGTCTTCTGGCTGGGCTTGCCAAAGCGGTACCTAGCAATTCAGGCGCTAGTTAATGTGGCTTTAGATGTTTTCCGTGCTGCTGAGGGCATACACTGGACTGACTTGTTTTGCAATAACTTAAACTAACTCATCTTTGCAGGAGACCTTTGGTTGTGGCATTTAGGGATTTTCTTTTCATACTCTCCACCAAACAATGTGACTTTTGTTATGCTTTTTAAAAATTACTTCTTTAATCAAGTGAAAAAAAAAATTTAAATCTTAATGGGTCAAGCCTGAAGAAGGTGGGGTTTCCTCCCTGCCTTGCCACCGTGCCTGATGGGAAGCCCTTATGGTTCCTTTTCCTCAGAGGGGGAGCCTACGCTCTCTGCAGCGAGGACCTGACCACTTAGGCTGCACCAGCGGTTGCGCTGTGAGAAAACCAAAGCCATTGGAAGTGTCTAAAGGGGGCTGGGGGGGGTGTGTCTGGCCCAGTGACGGGAGAGGAGACTTACACCGGGAAGCGCAGTTGCGATTCACGCACAAGGCAGCGTGGAAAACACCAGTCAGTGTGGAACCGACTGCCGGTCGGTGCTGGGCATGCACACCGGGACGGCGAGTGGCCGCAGCCAAGTGCCTTGATTTGAGTTCCGGGCGCTGGAGGAAAGCACGGAGCAGTGCCCGGGTACTTGAATCACGAAGATTTGGCACTTTCCGTTTTGAACGAATGCTGAAACGCCTGTGCCGTCCCAGCTTGGCGTGAGAGCCAGCCGTAAAATCCCAGCGCTTCCCACTGGCTGGGGTTATTTGTACCGCTGGCTGATCAGCGCTCGGGGAGCACCACCGGCCCGGCACCGGCGCGCTCCCGGCGCGGATGGTCCCCAAGCAGCTGTTTTTCACCGGGCGCGTTCTGACCCGTCTGGGCCAAGCGGGTAGGCTGGGCTCGGCGGCACCAAACCACGGGCCTTCTCCGCTTCCCGTGCTGCTGTCAATCAAACCACCGAGTGACCGGTACTTGCAACCTGCTGAACCGGCAGCGCGGGGGGCGAGGGGCTGCTCCGCCGGTTCCCCCCGACCGACCCCCACCTGCGCTCCCGGGGCGGGGAGCCCCTTCATCAGCCTCGGCCCGGCGCGGTGACCGCGGCTGTTGGGGGACGCAGCCAAACCGCCGGAGGGACTGTGGATACCGGGGAAGAGTCCGGCGGAGATAGCGCCGTGCCCGGAAACCCCCGCGTTGCCCTCCTGCCGGGCGGCCCCACGGCGAGCAGCACCCCGGGCCGGCAGGCGCCGCTGCGCTCCTGGCCGAGCCCCGGCCCACCGCCCCCC
>VZTU01019520.1:41447-123650 GCA_013400835.1 Zapornia atra | reverse complement strand
CCCCCCGCCCCATTTTAGTGGTTATTTTAACACGTTAGCTGCTGACTGCTGCTTCCAGGCGGCTGCAAAATGCAGCTGACTGTCAGTATGGCTGTGATACTGGCACGGCAGATTTAGAACTGTACCTGCCCTACAGGTACCTGGGGACAGCAGCTGGGTAGATATTTAGGAAACTGTGTCCTGAGTGTCTTCATGATGAATGGTTAACTGGAAGGAAGATCTTCATGATGAGTAGTTCACTGGGATGCACCTCAAATGCTAAGTAACCCAAATTACTTAATCTTCAAAGACTGAGTATTGAACTTGAAGCACATATGAAAAAACTGAAATGCCTCAACTATCACATTGCTGCTGCTGTTGTCTGAGCAGTGTTTGAGTTCAGCTAGCCTGCTGACATGTTGCTGAGGATGCTGTGGGCAGCTCAGCCCTGGATTATGTGTGCAGCGTAGGGAGGCATGAGCAGAGGAGGTGTCCCAGGCCTTGGCTACCAATTTACTATTGCCCTGCAAGAGCAGAACCAAAGCATTCCACCCCTGAAGGTTAAATGCCAGAGTTCAGGGTTGTGGTCATCACCTAAGGGAAGCTGGGGAAACTTTGAGCCGGCCTTCTTTCCTCAGATAAAAATTGCCCATTAGAAGCCTCTGAACCTCATTGGGAGTTAGCTATGACTCATTTCCTCTGCCACAAAAATGACGGTGGCTGTTACTTTGTGCTCTGATGACTGCTGCAGAAATGCTGCCTCTGAACAAGCTGCCAGGGATTGCCTCTAGTTTTTGGGGTATGGCAGTGGCAATAGTTAATTTAGATGGATGACAGTCCTTGCTTTTTTACAATCTGTATTTAATTAAAAGTTGTGGCTACTGCAGTGTGTACAGATGTGGAGCTGGCTGCATCTTATTTTGTGGCAGCTGCATGTAGCTCTCTAAAATCTGGTGTCAATAGAGTTTGATCCAATTCTTTTTTTATTTGGGTGGTGTGGGGAAGGTACTTCATTTGTTTGGAAGTGGGCTTTGGCCTGTTGCCTACTAACAAGAAAGCTGAAGTACCTCATTCTTTCTTTTCTGTACACCTGCATATGGAGGACCAGAGGGCTGACTTCAGGTGAAACATTTGTAAAATCAATACTTTTAAGCATTTTGCCAAAATTCTCCAGTAAAGAGGGATAATATGCCTTAGTTTCTTCCCAAACTTCACTAAGAAAAGCACTCCTGTTTGCCAAGGGGCATGTCAGGTACTCATAATAGGTCTTTTAGTTCCTCTAAACGCCGAGAGAAACACAAGTGGGATACTTTGAAAGTCTACCCTCACATCTTCAGGCAGTTAAAATTAGAAAAATGAGGGTATTATGTTGCTGGCTGGTTTCATTTTGCCTGGCTGTAACTGTATAGTGAAGACTTGATCTGCAGTGAGGATGGGGGCTGGAAAACCGTGTCAGTCTGTCCTGGGACTGACTTTGGAGCATGGTAGATAAGAAGGCACATTTAATGTACAAAAATACTTTCCCCCTATCCCCTGATGGATGTGACTGATGTGCGCTGTCGTCTGCAAGTATTTCCTTACTTTGGAAGGCCAGTCATTGTTAACCATGGAGCAGGTCGTGCACGATAGCTGGGGTAAAGTGATTTCATTCACTGTGTTACCAGACAGGGTTTTCCTGTGTCTGGAGTTGTTGAACTTGTTGGTAGGAATGGGGGTAGTCTGTGGGCTCTGCAGGTCTTTATTTGCCCTGTAAAAAGTCCCTCCTTTGGGGGGTCTCAGAGCTAGGGGTTAAGTAAGTTTCCACTATCCTGAGAGGGGTATGACCAATTTTTTCCTGAAGCAGTCTGGCTTTTTAGGATGGTCTGTGTCTGTGAAGAAGGCTGATGAGACCAGCTGCAGATTCCAGCTGTGGATGTGCAATTTTGATCTTTTTTGTGTCCATCTTGTTTTCTGGTGTGCTGACTTCAGCTGCAGCAGTGAATATATGCTGTATGTCGCCTCTCCCACAAGTCTGCCTTCATACTTCTGCTTACATGCTGTGCAATCAGATGATCAGATATTGGGGGTTGGACCCAATGATCTCTTGAGGGCCCTTCCAACTCTTAGGATTCTGTGATCTTCATGCTAGCTCTGACAAATGAAAAGATGACAAATATAAAAAAATAAATCAAATAGGCCTTGACCAGCGTACTACCTCTGGCCATCTATTAGGTCTGCTTCTTTCTGTGTAGTTGTCACCTATACCATCACCTGGCAAAGCCACCATATGCCTGAGCCATCTGACAGATGTGGGAGAAGTCGCAGAATAAAATCATTCAGCACTGTAGGAGCTGTGTGTGGCAGTGCTGTGGTGGCACAAGGTGGTGGCTCTGGGCTTCTGGGGGGTTGGATGCTTCCCTTAATAGGCTGCTTGGCAGAGTGAAGCTGGAGTGGCTGTGCTCAGCTTTGTCAGGGCAGGAGCAGTGGGATGCCTGCCTTGTGAGCGCCCACTCGGCAACATGGCTCCTGTGGCCCTGCGCTGCAGGGGCCGAAGACCTACGCAGGGCTCCGAGTAAGGGCTGAGGCACCAAGCTCCTGCTGCATCTTGCCAGCTACTCATCCCTCCAAAGAGCTGCAAGGTCCCTGTCACAATGGGCTCATCTTCTCTCCCTGCCTCAGTTACCACAGTACCTCTGAGATACTTGGTTGGCGCTTTGAAAGCGAAGATATGGTGCTCTGAAAGTCGCCCTCTGTCTCTCACCAGGCAAGTTATCTTGCCAGCTTTGCACTCACGGATAAACGTCGCCTTTCTGTGCTGTACCCAAATACCAGTTATCAGGCCCTGCTGTCCTTCAGTGCTGTCTGTGCTCTTTCCTCCCTGCCTTCCCAAAAGCTGTTTTCCAGTCGCTGTGTAATACTTGGCTTAAATGTCCGTCATCTGTTTTCTCTGCCTTACACTGCTTCTTTTCCTTTTGGGGAAGGATTGTGTTGTGGGTGAGACTTCAGCAGTTATTGATAGCCACTCAGATAGGGTGAATAACCCAACACGGTGGTGTTTTTCATAGGCTGTATTAGCTGCCTTCCCTGAGCTGACAAGGTCTGTCCTTGAACTCTTCCGATTCCCTAGCACAGCTCTGCTTCTCCTGTTAGATGGGTTCTGGGTGGGTCCCCGAGGGGGTCTCTCTCAGGAGAGTTCTGCATCTGATTTCTGCTGTTGCTCCCTGCGCATCTGTCTCTGGGATGTGTGGATGAGAAATGAATGCACTTTGGCTGTGTTTTTTTCTGGGTGACAAGACCTGACAGTGTGGTTCTGCACCTGGATGTAACCGCAGGCTGTTGTGGCAGCTGCCTGGGAGCTCATCCAGCTGAAAAATTACTTTCTAGCAAGAAAATAGCTTTTAGTGGTATCAGTTCCCTGACACAGCTTGTTCTGTAGAAGCCCAGGTACTGGTGCTGGCATGAGAGGGCAGGTAGGAATGTTTGGCTGGGGAAGGGGTGGTGGAATTGCATTTTGGATTAAGGGAATATGCGGTGGGAATAGTCTTGGTAGCTGTATGGGTTGTGCTTAGATGTAATCTTATGTGTGTGTATTTATTTGATACCCATGGACTACTGTGTGTCACTCGACAGAAAGGGGATTACCAGGGAGCAGGCAGCTGTTGAAGGACCAGTAGGAAAAAGGGGTGTTTGAGAAGTGTGGGCATGTAGCAGAGAAATGGACAGACCTGTGCTTCAAAGAAGCACTGGTGTTGGACATAGATGATGCTACCCCCATCCATCCCTCCAACACTCAGTTGGTAGAAAGCAGGGACTGTCTTGGATGCTAAATCGTTTGTCTCATACAAAGTGACAGAAACTGCAGAAAAGTAAGCTTGACTTAGGGACACACTTTCACTGGCAAATATGTTACCTGCTCACCTCGCTTAAGCAAGTAATAGGCAGTAAAGCTGACAGGTCAAAAATGATGAGGTTTAATAAGGTGAAGCAGAGGTGGGCATCGTGTCTCCAGTCTGAGAGGCTGAGCGCTTTGTACCAGGGACTGTTACTCTCTCTCTCTGTGAGCTGTCAAACATTGCTTGCAACTGCAGAAAAGAGAGTCACACAATTGAGCTATATCAGTGCTAAATGCATTCAGAAAGGATATAAGTGCTCTATCAAATAAAGAGTGCTCCCTCTTCTGATGGCAACTTGGGAAGCAGAGAAAGTGATATGAGAAAATAAGGAAAGTTTGGTTAAATTGGAGCGACCTGAATTACTAGAGCTGTCCCTATAGCTGCCATCCATCCAAATGTGTAGCTTAACGGTGCCAGTGACCTTTCTGTGCCTTCGCTGTGTCTTGGAAACTACTCACTTTTTTTTTTGCCATCTGCTGCTAACCAGCTTTCAATCTTCTGTATGTGATCTGGCTCTGCTGCGGTGACAAGCAAAAATCTAATGGAAAAATGTGACACCTACTTCATCTCTTGCCCCTCTGCCAAGGAAAAATGTTCCCCTGCAGCTGCACTGGGGCTGTCGTGGTCCTTTCACGCAATCTGTTACTCATATGGAGTGAGAAATAGAGATCAGGCTGCTCCAATAACCTCTTCGGGAGGTTTGGGTGAGCACGTGGCATGGAGAGCTTCAGGCCGTCTTCCTTGTGAAGTCTGATACATCTCAAGCAGACATGTAGGAGGGCAGTGAGTTGGTGTTGGTGGAGGCTTCCATCCTACACGGGACAAATAGCATAAGGACCCCCCTAGCATAGGGACAAATACCGTTATTGCTGATAAGTTTTAGTGGTTTACCATGAGCTGTACGTGCTGGGTGACCTCCTCTCCTTCAGGACAAGGACTAACTGGTGACACCCTGCAGCGCTATCTCCCAGCTCTACCTGGAGCAGAGGTTGGCTGCAGGGGTGAGGGGTGAGCTCGCTTCTGTGAGATGGGCTAATTGTGGGTACAGAGAGGGGAGGTTCTGCATACATGCCCTTCTGCACTGAAGCAGTTGACTGCTGCCCTGGATTTTGGATGTAAGGGTCTTCAGCTGTAACAAAATTGCTGTTAGACTAGTGGTGATGGCTTGCGAAGCAAGGAGATCATTTTTAAACTGCTGAGGTTTCAACTATCCTGTTTAGTTTTCCTTCTTCAAAGCTTGGATGCTGTGATGTGAAGGCTTATAGAACAGAGTGGAAAAAGGGGACATCTCCTGTATGACAGGAGAATGATGGAAAGTGGATGTTAACTGAAGTGAGAGAGGTTCAGACTGGTAAGGAAAATGACTTTGCTGTGAGGATAGCTAAGCACTGGAACAGGATCCCCAGAGACACTGCACCATCTCCATCCTTGGAAACTTTTAAGACCTGACTGGATAAAGCCCTGAGTAACCTAGTCTGAGCTTAGCGCTGCCCCTGCTTGGACAGCAGGCTAGGCTTAAGACTGCCCGAACCCCTTCCAGCCAGAGCTGCGCTGTGGTTCTGTGGAAGTCCTGGGTCCAGGGCACTGCCTTGCTCATGTCTAGATACTGCCTTGCAAGGCAGCAGTCTGATCCATGAGCTTTTCATGTCCCCATTAAGGGGAGACTAAGCGATTAAGGCCACTTTTGCTGATGGTTTGTTGTTTTAATTAGGAAACTTGTTTCTGATGAGCTTGATTAGACAGAAACAATGCTTTTCAGTTGGCTGTGGGTTTCTGTGTGTATGTCCTCCTCCTGTGCAGTGTATGTGATGGGCAGAGTTGTGTGTTGCACTTGGGGTTTGTTTATGCACCTGGAATTTTGTTCAGGACTTCCCTGGTAAAAGTATGGGCACCTTACCTACTTGCTCTTCTGTTATGTGACGTGGCTGTGTAAGAGCTTACGCTATTTGCTTCAACACTGTTTGCCTTTGTCCAACCTCATATTCCAAGGACTGGCTGCTCCCTGTGTTATTTCCTTGTTGTGGCTAACCCTGAAACGGAAGGTCTGGAAGAGACCACCCTGTAAGAGCCTGTGTGACTAGCTTGGAGTAGGTGTTGTAGACCTAAAACCTGAAAAACAGCCAACAAAAAAAAAATCCCGAGCCCTTAAGACCAAGCAGGTCTCTGTTCTTTGACCCCTGCAGTCCCCCAGTGAATTTTGTGCAGAAGGAAACCTTATCTCAAAGCTGCTTTCTTGTTTTTTTGCACAGTCTCCCATCGGTTCTTCTGTCGGCCTCAGCGAGCTGCTTGCCTCTGGTTTGATTCTGTGTGTGTAATCTGAAAATGTGCGTTCTCATTTCTGGAGCTGCTGGTGCCCACAGAAGAGATTTGTGTGAGTGTTTGAGAACCAAAACTTAAGAGCAAAAAAAGAGCTGATCCTCCAGCTTTTCTTGCAGCACAAGCAGCAAGATGTGACTGTTGCCTTTGGGGAACTGCTTGTGGTAGTATGGACAAGATGAGATCTTGAAGAGGAACCAAGACTAAGAAGGTCACTGTTTTTAGTAAACAGGTACTGATTTCTTGGATCTGTCCTGGCTAGCAAAGGAAAGGACTGAGGAAAATATGACGTCTAGATGTCTGCTCTCATACCTCGTTATATGAGGCAGCAGCTGACTTTCTGCAAAACATCTGGCTTTCTCATTGCGGCTGTAACTGGCCTAGTCATCAGCACTCACGGTATGTCTTGCTGGAGCTCCTGGACCGTGGCCCCTTTCCCATCCTCCTCCCTGCCCTGCCCCCTGCACCGCTGTGCCTTTAGTTCAAGGCTGGGACTGGTGTGGTCTTCAGGGCAGGCTGGTAAGCAGTATTGATCAGAGAACGGGCAAAAAGCATGAGGTTTGGAGGGTTTTTTAAAAAAAGAAAAGAACCCCAAGCAAACCCTGCCCACGTGTAGCTCTGATGCCCGCTGCGCTTCCTGGTGTGGTGCTGTGGGAGCCAAGGGCTCAGCTAGGGATGTCCGTTCTGTCTGGCTGCACGCTAACTGTCCTCCCTCTGGCCTGAAAGCATTCCCTCCCTGGCCTCTACAGACCCCTGTCTGCCTGCCCCCTCCCTTCCCACTTCCCCCGAGGGAGCTGAAGCACAGACTCCCTGGGAGGCTCCTGTATCTGGTTATCAAATCCATGACGAACGAGGGCTCCTCAGCCAGCCAGGGAGGGCTGGAGCTGGTGGCTGCAGGAGGGCTTCAGATGCTTGAGGGTGCTGCGTCGCACCCCTGTCCTCGGGGTGCAGAGCTGGCTCGCCCAGCCAGCAGCTGGAAGGCTCCCTAAAGGAACAGGCCTGGCCGAAATGAAGGCTGGCACTATTTTTAAGGTGCGGGCTTTCTGAATGCGAGACTTGTCTCCTCCTCGTGCCTCAGTGCTTTGCAGCTCTGTTTCTATTCAGCTGTTTGCTCTCAGTGGATGCCATTGCTTACAAGAAGAACTAAAAGAGAAAGATTAAGTCTACTCTTGTACTTGCCCAGGGTGACTTATGGCTTCTCATTTGGCTGTACTAATTCAGAGCAAAATTTCAGCTGAATTCCCATTGACTATTATCTTTCTCCACTGAAAAAAGCGCAGCAGGAAGTCTGCTCTGGGACTTGGGAATGTTTCCCTATTGCTGTTGCTTGTTTGTTGGGTTGTTAAAAATATGTTGCAAAACCACAAGGGAAAGATGGACTTTTACGGTGCTGGGGTTTTTTTCTCAACTACAAACATGTCTGCAAAAATCAAAACCAACAGAAAAGTGGTACTGACCTTGAAAGCTGTGCAATAAATATCTTGGGTTTCTTTTCTAAAAAATAAAATTGAAGTGATTTCATGTCCAGAACATCTTTTTATTTTTTTTAGCTTTAATGAAAAAGATCTGGAAGAGAGGCATACGGACAACCCTCTCCTCAGTACGTTGCTTGGAACAACTTTCTGGCATTATTAGTTGATGAAAATTAGTTGATGAAAATTAGTTGATTAGGGGATTGAAAAAACCCTACTTGGTTTTAAGATGTGGCTTCAGTGTTTAAGAGCGACATTATGTGATATGATAGCTGGCATGGAGCTACAAGGAACCTCTGGGCTCATTTGATCTTGTTTCAAATTTGCAGGTGTTTGGGGGAGGGGGGTGAGTTTGGGGGTATGGACAAGAAATGAGAATCAGCAGAAACTTGTGTTGCTGAAGGCGAAGGGAAGAGACAACTGAAACAGTTAGTGTGGAAAGCTGTAAAGTCTGTATGTCACAGGAGCCAGGATTACAGCTGTGGGTAGCCAGTTAACTGTGCCACTGTCATAGCGGTGATTAAGGCATTGAAAAGTGTAATTTGGGGAGGTGCGAGGAAACCTGGGGCTTGAAGGTGTCAGTATGCTGCAGTTTGGCTGTGGGCTCATCAGTTCTCCACACCTGGTTTTCTGAAAGTGAGGGCACTGGGACAGGCTGCCCAGGAGGGTTGTAGAGTCTCCTTCTCTGGAGACATTCAAGATCCATCTGGACACATACCTGTTCTGTGCAATCTGTCCTAGGGAACCTGCTTTGGCAGGGGGCTTGGACTTAATCTCTTGAGGTCCCTTCCAACCCCTACAATTCTTTGTAATTTGGGAGAATTCAAAGAACAGCAACAAAAGCGGTTGAAGTTGCTGGTTTATAAGGAAGGATTGAAAACATTACATACAGACTGCTTTGACAGGTGTTTGGAAGAGGATGTGGAAGTGGTATGATGAGAACAGTTTATGTTAAGCTCACACTAATATTATTGAGGCTTCTTTCTCAGTTTCGTGCGGTGTATATAATGCAGTTTTCGGTATCAGTACTAGAATAGAGAGTCTGCAAAAACTTTGGGTTCAGCTGTGGTTCTTGTAATGTGCATAATAAATACCATTTTACCCACAACAAGATCCCTTCAGAGCTTTGTGCTCGGAATAAAAGTACTGTTTTTGTGAAGAGGGTTGTGAATCTTAAGCTATCACTATGCTATTTCTTTTTTAAACTGCTGATGTCCTTTGAAAATACCTTTTTTTTTTCCCCTGAGTAACATTTGCAGGTTAGAGAAGAGTAAAAACGAATCAATACCGAGTAGAGAGGAGCTGACAATGATCAGCTAAGAATATCCAAGGGGAAAGGACAGTGTTGGTGAGCGTAAGGGTAGGAAGGGGACCTTTTTTTTTAATGTGTATTGTGAAAATTAACCATTGTCGGTAATCAGGTTGCAAAACTTCTCAGAACCAATGCACCTAGATAACTGGAAATCTGGGTAGGCTGAAATGTGCCAGAAGAGAAGTTTGGCTTGTTGACACTGATTTTTTTGTTGGGTCATGACATCATGAGGAAATGTCTGAAAACATTAAATTGATTAAGAAAAAGGGAGGAAATAAAAACTATGCACTGGAGATCTTGGTATGGAACATTTTAAAATACAGAAAAGCTCTTGCAGGCTTCCATAGTTAGAGTGGAAGGACAGAGATAAGATTTAACCCTGGTAGTCAGGATTTTATCAAAAGCACATACAGTCAGACAAGGCTGATTTAATCTCAAATGAAAAAAACCCTGAATGTAAATAGAGACAGTTTGCAAGTAAGTGGATATTTATTTCATTGTATTGGTTTAAAAAACTGTACCACAAAATGCATGAAATTAAAGGGTGGACTCAGAGTAGTTTCTAATGGATAATTTGTGTTAGAACATAGAATTTTTTTTGCCAAAAGGTACCAGACAGGAGGCTTCTCAAGACTTTTATCTGTGATCTGGAAGCAAGTTTTGTCTAGGTACAAAAAAATGTCTGTACATATGAGGCAGGCGAACGTGTGTTAGAAATGGCCTAGATGTGCTCTGCTAGGGTGATTCTGAAGGAAAAACAATTTAAAAAATATAAATCATGTTTTTCAAAATAATTTCTCTATTTAAGCTCGCTATACCATGATGGTGAAGGCAGTGACACTGCATGGTGTCCAGTTCCTGGAATTCAAGTCTTAGAAAATGATCTGGAAGAACTGGAAAGGATATCAAACAAACAAAGGCTAAAAATATACTGGAGTTGGGGAAAAAAGCTTGTTTTTCAAATCTCTACAGCACACCCGTGTTCTTTCCTAGAAGTTATATTTCAACAAAGGACAAATTATCAGACCCTATAAAAGGGTACTTGAGGGAAACAGTGGATTGGGACATGTGGAAAGGTCAGATTATGAAGGTTTCATAGTCCTTTCTAGCTTTAAATGCTGTAAAACTTTATTGCCTGGCATGTTGACTCTGTGAGGATATTGGGAGGCAGAGCATACAGCAGCACCCTACGTGACTCTCATCTGTCCAAATGTGTCACAGCATTTGGTCGTTCTCCTAAACTCTGTTGATTTCAGTGAGGTTTAAGTGCTTTAATCTCTTTGAGCTATTTTGAACTGCTTGTGTTTATATCATGGTTCCTCTTAGTACATATAAAGAGGACAGTGCGCAAGGCATGTGGGAGAGGGTAGGCTTTCTGGTAGAAAAAGACACTTGTCCCAAAATACAAGGCCACCTTTATGTAGGTTCCCTCTTGGAGTCAAGTACCACAGATGACCTGCCTTGTATTTCCTGTACCTCTGTCTGAAACACCCTGATGAGGCCTTCAGCCTTGGCATGTGAAAGAAGGCAGAGAGGGCAGGAAGAAAAACCAGAAGAGTTAGAATGAGGTTTGAGGGACAACCAGAATGTATGTGTGAGGGGGTGTGATGAATATCCAGGTGAAAAAGGAAAATTTCTAGCTTTCGCTTAAAAGGTAGAGCAAGTAGCAGCTCGTGGCTCCTATGATCCCATCTGTACCAAGAGTACCAACTTTTACCCCAGTTTTTAACAGTGGCAGATTGTTGTTGTCTGCCTCTTTTGCCACAGCGCGACAAGCCTTGCTTTTCTACACCATCTGCAGGAAGCTTTGTGTCCACTGCCTGTGGGAGGCCTCGCCTTATGATGCCAATCCAGAACTTTTGCAGCACTTCAGTGAGCCTGGTGGTTTTCGTTTTGATGCAGGGTCAGTCTCCCCATAGTTTATAGGGGTCTTGTGTGGAATTTTGGCATGCAGGTTAAGACATGAGGAGAAGAGTGCCTGGGGCATTTGGGAAGGGTCAGTAATTTTTCTGTCTTGACATG
The DNA here is from genome assembly GCA_013400835.1 of Zapornia atra. Lineage (NCBI taxonomy): Eukaryota > Metazoa > Chordata > Aves > Gruiformes > Rallidae > Zapornia > Zapornia atra. The sequence continues at coordinate 112,677 of VZTU01019520.1, read as the reverse complement.
CTGGCCATTTGGGTAGCTGGCAGACAGAAGATGCTTCCGTGGTATGGCGTCACCTTCTCTAGCAGTAGTGTTGGTTTTAGGGTTTTTTTTGGAATGTAGTAGCAGGAAAACTCTTTTATTTAAGTATAGCATGGACAGGAGATGCAGCTTGAAATGTCCAAAAGCTGTGGTGGAAGCGCAGCGATTGCTGTGAGAGTGCCCAGCTGCATTAAAGCGCTGCTGCTGCTTTTGGCATAAAGCTCCCAGGGCACCTGTGGTGTGTTGGCATGAGGGGAAGCTGCTGCGCTCACGGCGTGTCCCCTTCATGACCCTCTCCTATGCTTCAGGTGCCTCCTGGAGAAGCACTTACAACAGGTCTGGCTGGTGATGAACCTCCTCAGCTTGATGATCCTGTCAGGCTGGTCAGGCTCTGCTGGGTCTAGTCGGAGAGGCTGAGGCTATGTGTGATGCTGGGAGTCACCACTCGTGCCTTTCAGAGGAGAAAATAGATGAGCTGTTCTGGTCCTGAAGCACTAGCTCATTTGTGGAGCAGAGAAGTACTCCTGTCACCACCTTTGCCATTCTGCTGCGGGAAGATAACTTGTGGCAGTGGAGCAATAGTGCAGGATATGGAACACCTTAAACCAGCCTGGGTGCCTGGAGCCTGGATGTGTGCTTAGACCACTCCCAAGATCCACGCAGGGCAGGCTTATCTTTGCAGAACTGCCTTATCTCATTGCTGCTTGGCATGTGCAGTGGGACAGAGCTCCTTGTGACAGTAGGCCCTGCAGGAGCAGATCTTTGCTTGGACCAAGTGTGCCTGTGCAGAAACCATGGTGGGGCGGGAGGAGGGGGGTAGTTCTGCTCTGCCAGGCTGCTGCCCTTGCCCCTGAAGCAGCCTCCAGGGAGCTGGACACTTGTGTTCTGCCCAAGAAACAGAAGAGAAAATAGGGAAATAAAAGCAGAAGTGAGATGAAAACCTTTTTTTTTTTTTTTCCTTTTTCTCCCCCTGTCCTAAGAACAGGGCATGTTTTTGGTTTTTTTTTAAAAAAGACCTTGACTTTTCAGAGTACTGCTGAAATGCATTGGAGGGGATTTTCTTCAACTGTGTCCTCTTTTAACTGAGCTCTTTTAAGGCATTTTCAGGTAGGTGACCCAAAAAAAAAAATAAATCTGGATTCACACTTCTGCGTCGATATCCAACAAGAGATCCGGTGTTTGAGCCAGGCAGGCTGCGCTCTGTCAGTTTAGTCTAGCAGCAGGGAAGGAATGTGAGTCAAAGGCCTGGGGAGATGATCCAAAGTGAGTGAGCAGACGCCAGAGAAAATCTGGACCAAGTAGGGGTGTGAAGAGGCAAACAGGACAAGGAAGCGTAACAAGCTGTGCGCCGACCAGGCAGTGACTTCAGCGCCCTGTGGTATGTACCAGAGATAAATGGTTGTGCAGAACTGGTGCTGGGAAGCAGCTCTTTCAAAAGCTGTGACGCTAGCAGGATGCAACGTCTGTGAGCTTTAAGGTAGCGCTGTGGCTATCCATGATGTGTCCGTGCAGTGCTTTGCTTCAGAGTTCTTGCATTAAGCAGAGATTGTTGAAACATCTCAGGCTGGAGTGGATTTTCCCCAGGACAAGTTGTACCCATATAGGAGCTGATCGCCAGACTTTGGAAGGGACAGGGGCCTGGTGTGCAAATAACCCTGAGGTTATGTATAGTTTGCTGCAGTGTCTTGTAGCAGTGGGGGGGGAATAGCTGTCATGGTTTTCTTCTTGCTTCTAAACAGATTGTCAGGATCTCCATAAAGTACAGGGGCATGGTAAGTGTAACCAGCGGTTCCAGGCTCCTAACAGCAGCTCTCAGCAGTCCTGTTTGTGATCCTGAGAGACCTCTGAGCCCCAGCTGTCAGTAAACATAAAGGAAAAACTATCACTTTACCAGAACAAGCAGCAAGCCAGTTTAGGTGGGCACTCAGCAAAGACCTGATTTCCTTGAGCATTCCCAGTTTCTCCCTGGTTTGATTTGAGGGGGGTGAGGGGGTGTGCCCACACTGCATTGCTGCTCCGAGCCTCTTCTTGGAAGCTCTTGCAGATCCGCCTGTTTCCAGTTAGTGACGCGGCGCTTGGGGAAGCTGAGCCAAGCCTTACAGGGATGTTCCCTGCTTGGGGAGTGAGCAGTGGGGCCTCTATACTGTGACCTTATGGGAACTGTACTGACTCTGTATTTCAGCACTCAAGATCAGAGTTAACTTCTTGGAGTCTGACAGTGAGGGAAAACAGGGTTATAAACTGTTATTCTCTATAATTCTATGTGAGGAGCAGCACTGCCCTGCTGAGGTCTTCTCTCCATTATTGCCTAGTGCACAGTCTCTCAAACTGCTGGACAGGCTCCTGTGAAAAGGCACAAGTGTAACAACTCCAGGGAGTAAAAAGGGTTTCTACTATTTTATTGGGAAAGGACATAGCTGAAGGATTTGTTGAAGGGTCCTGGAAAGTGCAGGGAGTAGTAGAACAACAGCTGAGAAATGTTTCCATCAACTCCTGCCATAGAAGCCTTGCAGTGCAGGAAGATGCTCAATCCGTACTGAGAGGGGTGTCACTTCTGCTCCCTGCCTTGCTGGTAGATGCTGGCTGTCATGTGCAGCTTAGGTTGTAAAATTTTGCATGTATCTGATGCAAACCTGCCAGCTGCTGCTGTGTATTTTAAAATAGGAGAACCTCCTGCCTTTTACAAATTAAGGTCTGGAGGGGTGTTCAGGGGGTTTGGACTGAGGGCCAAGGCAAGCTGAACAACAGTCAGTTTGTTAGAATTGGGGGGAGAATAGCAAGGAAGAGTCACAGCTTAAAACCTTATGGGCTGACAAGGGAGAGGTTTAAGAAAGTAGAAATTTGCTGTAATCTCACTCAAAACAGGAGTTTCTGGTGAATGAGGCTAGATTCTTGTTATTTCATACTTCTAGTGTATGTGTGATGAACCTCAGACTTGGTAGCACAGTGGTTATGTACAGATTGTACATGCTTTTATCTTGCTCTGGCAGACATCATGCGGTTGTGTGTATCGATGTTTGGAAAGCTGAGCCTGCTGGTTGGAGGCACATCTAGGAGGTCTTCGTTGCTTGCTTTGGTCAAAGGCCAACTGATAAAGTGTAGTGCTAGCTGGCTCAGCCACTTCCTGTGGAGTTTTTGGCTGGGCTTACTGGGGTGAGGAGGATTAAAGGGAGAAAAAAAGTAAAGATGTGACTTTAGCAGAAAGTGTTGCAAACCTCAGGTGATCCAGCTTTGATTCCTCCTTCACTAGGGGAAGGTGTGCACTCAGCCTCATCTGTCTACTGGTGTGTTGGTTTTGTTGGAGGTGTGTGGTATTTTGGAGACTATTTCCATAAGTCGGGGGAAGGGTGGGAGTATACAGTCCAAAGCAGAATAGATCAGAATGTGGCACTTTCATGTTAGCAAAATAATGTTTAAGTACTGTAGTTTAGGTAACTTTAAGAAATTTTTGAAGCTGTGACAGTTGCATCTTTTGCTTAGTTCTGTGCTTAACTATAACCGAGATGAAGTTCTTGCTCATTAAAATTGTGGGGTTTTGTTAGATGGGAGCATATGTGCAGAACAAAACATGGAGGTGTGAAATATTTTGCAGTCTACACCGCATATGCAGTGCTTAAAATGGGACTCTTATTTTAATAAATAGTTCACTAATTCCTGTTAGAGGTTTTGGTTCTTGCCAGCCAGCTCAGATACTACGGTGAGTTTGAACAACACGGGAAGTACGCTGCTGTTGAACATAAGGTGCCATCCAAATTGCTTGTCTGATAGGACAAGGAGGGATGGTTTTAAACTAAAAGAGGGTAGATTCAGCCTAGATATAAGGAAGAAGCCTTCTACAGTGAGGGTGGTAAAACACTGGAGCAGGTTGTCCAGGGAGGTGGCAGATGACCCATCCACTGAAACATTCAAGGGCAGGTTGGATGGGGCTCTGAGGAGCTTGATCTAGTTAAAGATGTCCCTGCTCACTGGGGGCGAGGTGGGTTGGACTAGATGGCCTTTAAAGGTCCCTTCTAGCCCAGATTATTCTGTGATTCCTTAAGCATTGCACAGGCACCCCCTTGCTCAGTAGATGCAGGTTTGGTATCTTGTGGGAGGGCTGGAGTGCTAGTGCTGCTGCAGCTGTGACATCCCAGCTTGTCGTGCTGTGTAAACAGTGAGGGAGGGATTTGTAACTTCTGAGTACATCTGTGGTGTGGGTGGTTACAGATTCAGCTGGCTATGGGAGGGTAGCTGAGTGAATATTTTACTGTAGTTGTCACAGCTATATATGGAAAACCAGAAAAAAACCCACCCCACTGCAGTGGTCAGGCTGCTTACCAAAAGAACCTCAGCTGAATTTTCTTTTCCAGTTGCTTCAGCATGTCTGGATTGTTTCTGTAGGAAGAAGCAACTTGGGTACTTTGGATGGCAGATAATCTGGAGATGTGTAGATACTGCAGTTTTTGATTGTTTATGATCACCAGAGATAACCTCAAAGTGCTTTGTTACCTAATTTAGTCTTTTTTAGTGGCATTTAGGAACATTGCATGCCAGAAACAGATGTTCCTTTTAGTAGGGAGGCTTTTGAATAGTCATGTGTATGCATCCCAGCACACATGTGTGCACACACTCTGGGGAAAGCAACATCACCAGTGCCCTCCTGGGACTCACAGTGTCAGTCTTGTAAATACAGCCTGCAGCACTGATGCTCCAGATTTATGGTAGCTCTGACAGCTCCACCCATCAGGGATTTCAGGGTTGTGGTAAGTAGCCTGCAAAATCCTACTAGATGGTTAAATGTTGTTGTTGCAACATTGTAAGAGACAGTACGTCCTCATCAGGATGCAGTGTAGCCCAAGACATTTCAGACTGATCCATGAGCTCATAAGAGTGAGGAACCATGTGGTCTTCTCCAAGAGCAAGCAGTTCATCTTGGAGTTGTTTTCAGTTATGCAATACAATGTTGGATAAGATGTCCAAATCCATCTGCATTTTTTTCTGTACGGTGGTTGAATGACAATTCAGTGAAATTTGTCTTCAAAGGGGTCTTTTCACACAAATTCTGTTGAGTCTTTGACAGAGCATGAATTGCTTGTCCTGTAAATGTAAGAAATATTTATTCAATGCAGGGAACCTTTAAAGACATCTACTCCCTCTACTAGTTTTGGTTGTTCTTGGGGCTGAAGACAGGATATCTGTGTTAAGCCTTACGCATGCAGATAGGTAGACTTACATACCCCAGTACAAGAATACTCAAGTTCTTGCTACATTTCCATTGTCAAATGCTGTTGTAGCTCGAGGAGGGTAGCTTCTTCCATTGGCTGGTCAGGAAAATAAATGCTAACATGCCTCAGTTGTGTGTTTTATGGAATAATTACAGAAAATGAAGAGTTGCTCAGACTGTTCAAAGAGATTTGCTGGAAGAGTAGGGGCGTTACGTCTTTTTTCCTTAATGGAAGTGTATTTTTTGCTTCAGCAAGGTTCTGTGGAGCTGACCTCAGCCAGAATGGGCTAGTTGTTGCAATTTAATTACAAATTATGTCATTCATAATACCTGTAAAGGAAGGAGCACTCTGTGCAAGGTAGTGTTATTATAGGGGGCAGCAGCTGCAAGGGCATCTCCTCTGAGGTTCTTTCCATCCACTGATCTGACTCTTGCTCTTAGAGAAAAACTTTTCATTAAATGATACCCCTGTTAAGAGGGTCCACTAATTGGTTTGTCTTGGTGGGAGCCAAAACCTTAGTAGACAGGGGCAGCCCTATGTGTGGAAGCTGTAGTCTCACCTGGTAGCAACATTAGAGCAAAAGTGGTGTTTCTGCAGGTGGTGGGTTTGTAAGCAGTTGTTGCTGAGCATGAGCTCCCAGGGAGAGCAAGCCATCCAGGACTTGACTAGATTTTACCCTGTTGTCACTCGATAAGTGTGTGTTGGCACCACTTAATCATGAAGCAGAACTAAAGTTTCTTTGCCATGTTCTAGATTTGGTGAATGAAGGATTGCTGGAGGCATCAAACAAACTTTAGGAGAGTGCTACAGCTAAAAGGCAGACCCTGGCTACATCATGGTTCAGGAAGAAATTCTCTGTGAGATAGCCTGCTGCTGTAAGGATGCAGTTTTGAAAGGAGACAGAAAAAAGAATCCCATCTTTCCTGGGAAAGATTGAATTGTGCAGGGCCTGATGCTTAGGCTTATGATGAGCAGTTATGCAAGTCATGGAATCACGCAGGCTACCTAGTTGGCCTCTTAAATGAGGTTTGTCCTGGTGGACCAGGCAGGTAAGAGAAGCCAGCAATTATTTGTGGGGACAGAAAGCAAGAAATGAACAAGTGGCTTTGGATCTGGTTAGGTGTGCTCTGCTGGGAAAGCTAGCCCCTTGGCTAGCCCCATGGAAAGCCGGCCTCCTGGCAGGCCAGCTGAACCTGTAGTAGTTCCCTCATACTGCCCTGCCAAGTTGGTCTGTGTTTGCTTGAGTAGTGGCCCTCAAACCCATCTTAATGGAACTGGGAGCAGCAGAGCACCACCCATTCTGCGGGTCCACTGACCTCTAGGAAGGATGGTGACTTCTGTTGAATGCAGGTAATAATCCTACACAGTTTCTGGCAGAATAGTGCATGACTCTGCAGACTGCCTGCTGAATCATTTAACCTTAAAATTCCCAGTGACAGAGCAACACTGGGACTTCCTTGGCGATGCACTTTGGTAAGGAGTGCCAATCAGCAGGATGCTGAAAAGAGCCAGAGACAGCTGCATCACACCTGCTGGTGAAACAAATAGGTTGTAAGGTCAGGATGTAAGAGACTGCATATTTATCAACCCCTTCTGTGTTTGAAATCTGGTGTGACGGCTTCAAACCCAGTACTGCAGTTAGAACGTGCCTTTTTGTTGTGCTCGGTCTGGTTTTTAATGATCGATCTGGCGTATCTGAGTAGTTTACATGTGACTTTGCCAGGACTTGCTCAGTTTTCAAGATGTGTTCTCATCCATTGCATATGGGCAGCATTTAGCCTCTTGAGCTGCAAGTGACAGGTTGCCAAAGTATGCTTCATAGATGGATGTTGTTTTACGCTCCTCCCTGTGTGCTGGGTTTTCAAGCACGTTGGGGTTTTATGAAATATGTTCCTTTGGTTTTATTTGTGCTGGTTTGTGTCATCTAAGAGCCCTACTTTCTGCACTGCTATCCACAGAAAACGCTGACTTCTCAAGAGTTTGAAAAAACCCAACTGGTAGACAAAAATGAGGGTAAGATAAGATTGTGGTCATCCAGCTTGGAGGGTGTCCCTGCGAAGCCTAAGAAAGGGCAGAGGATCATGCCATAACAATAGCCTGCTTTATAATTGGACCTCTTGTTCCTCCTCTCCCCCACCCACTTAAAAGGAGTATGCAGGGGGAAAAAAATAAAGTAAAAAAGACCAAAAAAGAAACCAACCCCCAGAAATACTCCACCAGGACAGCCTGAGCCGCTGGAAGCAGAAGCATGCAATTAAAAAAACCTGCATGTGCCCTGTCCCAGACATTCCTGCAGCTGCAGGCTCCCGGCGCGGTATCCGGGCGGGCTGGACCCCCGCCAGCCCCCGCCCTGGGCAAGGGGCTCTGCTGGGGAGCTGCCGGTGGAGGCAGGGGAGGCTGGGTTTATTGCTCTTTCTCCGCAGGGCGAAGAAACAGGCTTTCCAAGGTCCTGCCTCTGCTCAAAAATGTCTCACTTTCTCTGTTTATGTGCCTTGGACAGGCTGCGTTGAAGGAAGAAAGAGCCTCAGAAATGCGTCTGGAAGGGAAGCTGAGCGCAGGTCCCCTTCAGCGGGGAGCCCACCTCTGCCTTGTGCCCTGTCTGCACAGGCCCTGCTCTGTGCGCCTGCGGTGGAGCCATTTTACAACAAACGTCTCTGTGTTTTGTTTGGAGTTGGTGGGGAAGGAGCAGGGGTCAGAGCACCAACAGCCAGGCTTTTGAGACCCTGAGACCACTGAGCCCTGTGTGTGTCTGTAACTTTTAACCAGAAACCCTCTGAATCTGTATGGTTTTATTCTACCAAAGGGATGATGTCATCCAAGGAGGGGGTTTAACAAGTCGGTTACTGACAGCTAAACATAAAATGTGAGAACAGGGTTGGGGCTTTGGTGGGGTGAATTGTGGGGATACTCTTCCCTCTTTCCAAGGACAGCTGCTTTGAGCTGAAGTAGCCCTGAAGCCACTCTGGGCATATACTTGGTCTTTCCTGGTTTCCAGAATGCAGGTTTTTCCAAGGGGAGTGCTGGGTATGAGAGAAGCTGTGTTTACTGAATCTATTCAAATAAATGGCTTAGCAGCACAGCTCTTCTTGTTGCTGTAATGGTTGAGGAAAGGTGAACAGCTGTATCGTTTGGGCAGTGAGTAATTTTAAATTTAAAATATGTGTTTTAAAGCGTATCCAGTGACAGCTGTGGCAGGAGCTGTGGCACAGCATTGGTCTCCCGTGCTGCTGTCTCCATTTGTCTGTCCTACATCTCTGCTGAAGGCTGCCATGGGAAGAAGTGCTTGGGCCTTAAACACCAATGTTCTAGCTTACACCACCGAGGAATACAGGTTGGGCAGTTTGTGCCCTCCTGGGTGGGATGAAGGCCTGCTCTCCCTATCGTGAGAGCACGATAGTCCCGCAGGGCAATGTCATCTTAAACCAGGGCTGTTTTTTTCCAGAACTTGTTTGTATTGAGTTTTCAGGCAGTGACTGAAGTGAACAGGTACCCTGGGGCTAGATGGGTTATCTTCTGCAAAAAGCACCTGAGGGGGTGGTTCTTGTAGAAATGCCATCCCTTTCCCAAATGTTCTCAGGGCTCTTCCCAACACAGGTGGCTGTGTTCTTGTGCCACCGTTGGCGGAGGCTGTATGAGGTGAAGGACCGCACGACCTTTTTGCTGCTATAGGTTATCTGGCCAAGGATGAAGCTTGTGTGTTATCAGCAGAGGATGCTTGCCTGTAACTGTTTCCACACTGGTTACACAAGTGTCCTCTTCTTTTTGGGGTAAGAAAAGAGTCGTTGCTATGGGAATTTGCATTGAAAAGCCAGATAAGGTGCTGTGGGTGTTCCTCTCCTGCTCCCCGGTTGCATCTTTGCGCCTCTCTTCTGCCTGTCTTATCACTGAAGGCTTTAGCAGGTCAGTGCTGTGATTCTCCTAAAATCCTGTAGTTCCCCTTTGCTGCTTGGTTTCTTCTATAAGCAAAACACCAACTTTGGACTGTACCAGGAGGGTGTATGAATATGTATGCGGCCATCCCCAGCAATGAGAGTGTGCAGTGACACCCAGCACTGTTTGTCTGAGTCTATAGCAAATTTGCTCATTATTGCTCTGGTTTCCCATCTTGGAGGTGTATGGTAGCAGTGTTGCCTAATAATAGGAAACTTTATTTACAATGATTGATGTGGTATGAAAAGCCCTATCAAGCTTTTATTCCTGCAGTTATAGCTCTGTGGCCTTTATCTAACCACAAGAAAAGCCATGAAAACAGATTTCTACACATTAAAAAAGGATGCTTTTCAACAGGTATCTCTATTCCCTCCTTGAACTTCTAAAAATAGGTTTGCTTCAGGATCAGACAAATCATGTGCTTAAATAAAAAAGGTTAGAGCACTAAACCTTTAAAAGAATATCAGATTATCACTGCTTTTATTTAATATTTTCATTTTAGGTGGGGAATATGCAGTTTGAATTACTATTAGCATGGGCATCTGGTCCAAATTTATTTCCATGTTCTGTCCTGACCTTTCCTGACTGGCTTAACAAACCCTGTCAAAAGGGGAATAGTTTTAACTGCTGCTACACGAGCCAGAGATTGATCTCCTCTACTCCTTACCCCCCCGCACTTGCATAGCAACTGATAAAACACCACATATGGTGGTTACACTGAAAGCTGGATGGTCCATTTAAATTTCTATCATCTCCATCTGTTTGCTGGCTTTTCTGAGCATGGCTGGCTGCCCCCATAAAGCTCCGACAGGAGGCTTGTGTAAGTGGGTCGCTTTGTGGAACAGAGCTGTTAGGTACTTCTGCAAAGTTGTCTTATGGACTCCTTTTACAAAACACTGGGCTACTGGACCTTTGCAAGTGTTACTAGATATTTTTCTTGCAACACTTTGAAAAACAAAGATGGCTGGTAGTGGGGAAAAGATGGAGAGCTGCTCTTTCCAAAAGAAGAGTTATTTCCCTGTCGCCTCTTATGCTTGAGCTCCCAGTATGTGCATGCTAGCACCTTTCTACAGTTACAGGATGAGTACAATTCAGCTTATGGAAATTCCAGAAATGCTGGGTTCCCATTTGGCATTAGTGCCAACTGTGCTCACTTTGATGACTGCTGAAGACCATTTTTTCCCAAGCCAGCTGGAACCACAACTTGTCAGTAGAATCAGAGTGGTGATTTTCAATCCCTTGTCATTTTTTCTACACCTAACAATTCTCTGGGGAAGCTTGTGGACTCTACAAAGTTGAAGTGACTAGTTTCCTTTGTTACCCATTGCAGATCTTGGAACCAGAAAAGAAAAAAATGGTGAAGAGGGTGCTAAGCAGTTCTGAAAAATGGACAATTTTAGTTTTGGCATGTCTAATCTTTTTATCAGTTCTGCATGAGGCACGGTCATTGTGAGCCTTGATTTATACAGTCTTGTAGTGTATTTTTTTGTAGTTGTTGGAGAAGAATACTGATATCTCCATGTGTGCATATACATTATAAATATGAAACCATCTTTAGAAGGATATTGGAGCGCTTTACACACAAATCAATTGCTCTTGTATGTTAATTTTATGAATAAAAGCTTGCTGTGTTTTTGATGAGCTTTTATTTTTTGATGGAAACTTAAGATACTCCGTGGTAACCAACTGAATGTTGGGTGCCACTTGCAATTCATTGGGACACCAGCAGTCCAAAGCTAGATCTTCTCCCATACTGATGAATATCCTGAGAACTTGTGCTTGTTTTTTGTAATGCTACTGAATCTCAGTGGCATGAGGTCAGTGCTATTGCCCTCAGCCAACTCCAACCCCCACAGGAGGCAGTTGTTTCAGGATCACTTCTCTTCTTTTTTTTTTTTTCCTTTCTTCCCTTCTAAAGAACCTTCCTGATACCACACACTTGTCAGTGTACCTTGCTCAACAGTTATCTGTGTGAAATCCCCTGCAAGTTTCAAATTCCTCAAGAGTCCCATAGTGTTTTGCTCTCCCTCCCAGTCCAGATGGTATGTAGCAGATGCTCATCCGAGCTGTTCCGCAGCCAACCGTGCTGTATTAAAAAAATGGAGCTATATTTAATACACAGAGACGTGCATGCACACACATGTGTAGATCTGGGTGTATATATAGCACTAACGGGCTCTGGAGATATGCATTGCTGATAATTTTTCTGGCCATGTACCTGTGTTTCCCTAGAGCTGTGAACGGACTCATTTAGCTCTGGGAAAGTGTTTCCTCCCTCTCAGGTGCTCTCCTTGAGCTGCATAATGCCGTGGGTTCTGCTGGCTCGGTGCTCAGCAGCCAGGGTTTCGTGTGGCTGTGCACTGCAGGTGGCTTACAGGCTTCATGGAAGAAATCATGACACCTGCAATTTGAATGCAAATTGTGCTTTCTGACCTCCTGAGCTTGCTCTTGGTAGCCCTCAAAGCCTGAAGTGGCTGTGTGGGTCCCTCTGTTGCTCCAGGCCTAAGCGTAGCGTACAGCACAGTAGCCTGTGACAAGGGGCTTTCCCTGTGTCCCGGTGTTATTATGATCCCAGTAATCTCAGCATTGAATATGATGCAATCTTCCATGCTGTTATCCTTGAAATCTCTCATGATGGGAGAGTATTGCTTTGTTATTGCCCTCAGGCGTGTGGAGTCAAGAGGCGAAGGGCACCTTTGCGTGGGGGGATGAGAGGCAGCATGGAGGGAGCAGCATGCCCTGCCTTTGGCTTCTGCCTGGCCTAATTGCACAGCTGTATTTCTTTCTTTAGAGCAATGCTGACAGCCTGGAAATAAACAATTATTTTTTTTCTATCCCCCTCCTTTTTTTTTGAGGGTCGGAGGTTCCACAAGCAGAGGCCTCTAGAGGCAGAGGAATTGTGCTAGCTAGATGCTGGGACAGATACCCGTGAGCAGGCCCAGCATCCTTCCCCTCCCTCCTTTGCCTGTTCATCCAGCACCCATGGCCTCTGAATAGCTAGAGTAGATCTTGGCTGTGGCTCACAGGGGTCTGAGTTAGTGTTGGCCGGGATAGTGGGACTGAATGATTACGTGTGCCTGTGTTTATGCAATGTCTGAAACTTCGTGCTGCCCGTCTCTACCCCCAGGACACTGGCAGGCTTTTTTGGCAGTCTCGGGAGAGTTGTCTTCCACACTGCACAGATCACTCACTCAATATATCCAATTAATTAAATTTCAGTGCCACAAGTGAAAGTGGCTTTGTTTGTTCATTAGCATTTGAGGGATGTGGATTGGGATGATGCTGAACAGGGGTACATGTGTTATGTGTTGGCTAGAGCGCCCCCCTGCTTTAGTACCAGAACCCCATGTTGCCTGGTGGGATTAATCTTGTAATTAATCTTAAAAACAGAATAAAATGCCTCTCTTAAATGTTCCCTCTCCTTCCTTTCTGTCAGCTGTTTGCTTTTAATGTTTTTCTTTATCAAATGAAAAAAATAAGAAAACTTTTTTCTAACATAAGAGCCCAAGTTATTTTGTCCTCTTTCTGTGCTTGAATGGGCTTCCATATTACATCAAAGTGTTTGTGCTGTTGCTCAGGTTAAAAGCAAGAATAAATTAACTTGCCCCTGAGTTCTCTGCTACGGGCAGCCTTCTGCTGCTGCAAGCTTGGCATTTGGAAAGGACAGTAGGCCACAGAGGAGATACCCAGACATGTGCAGCTTTGCTAACTACGAAATGTGGTAAAAGAGGCTTAGAAATGAACAACTGCTAAATGGCTTCTTTCGAAGTCATTCCCTCCATGTGGAAACTCCCTTTTAATTCCCACGTGCATCCACACTTCCCCTTGCCTGGGCTGGGGAGGATTTCCCAGCACCCCTGAAATCAGTCATCTATCAAATGGAGTTTGGAAGTTAAATGTGGACTCTGAAAATGATCACAATGCCATGTGCTTGTGAGTCCTTGCAGTTTGTCTCAGGCATTTGCTGCCCCTCCGTTCCTGAGGAACAGATTGGTATCAAAAGGATAGGGAATAGTTTGCATGTGTGGGTGCTGTTGCGTGTTTGTGTTTTCAATCTCTGGTTGAGCAATCCTGAAGTCTAATGCAAGCCTGCAAAGTTTTTCCACTGCGACCTTCTTCCAGCAATCTATTGAGGTGTATCTTGGGTGCTGGCAAGAGGTAGGGTCTCCCTTTCCTAGCTGGTGCTGGGGTGTCCACAGCCCTTGCGAGCCCAGCTCAGGCACGGGTAGAAAAGCTGGCTCACTCATGCAGTAGGGCTTGAGAAGCCAGCCTCAAATGGAAATGAAGGGAAAAAGCTTTGAATGGGCTGGTGGTGTGGGATGTGCCAGCCACTTGAACTTTATCAGGTGCTGGGTTTGGAGCTTGCTTGTGAGCAGGTGGGTTGTGTCTAACATGAACAACCTTTGGTCTTAAACCTCAGTTCTTGAACTGTGTTCCCCGGCTGCCTTCCTGATGACGATACCGAATTATCTGGAATGCAGAGCAGCATCAGCAGGTTTCCCAAGTCTGGGTTTGTATTGGGTTCTTCAGAACATTCTACTGCTCTAGTAAATAGCCTTGTTTTTCTTCAAGAAGGCCAAAGGAAACCATTATGATTAATTAGCCTAACCTTATTTAAATCATGGGCCATAAAACTTTTCCAGATTGTTTCCTGTTTGAATTCCTGCATATCTTTGTAGGGAAACCTCCAGTCTTCAATTAAGAATGACTTGGGTTGAGGAATTCACCGTGTTCCTTCACGATTCATTGCTCTCCCTTTCTTTAGTATCGTGTCCCTTTATAACCGTGATGAACAGATCTGACTTCAGCTTGTAAGCTTAGCTGCAAGCTGGTCTGCTGTTCTCTAAGTCTTATTCCTTGTTTCAGTACTTAAAGACATTCCATGTTCTCCATGCCTTTCCTCTTTGACAAACTAATACATTGGTTTCTTCTTTTGTTATTAGCTTTTTTTTTTTGAGGTGGGATTTCCATTTCAGCAGCCATTCTTGTGAATCTCTGAAGTTTCTCCAGTTGTTCATCCTCTCTTTTTTTTTTTTTTTTTTTAAGCATTTGGTGGTACAGGATTGGAGCCTGGCTGTGGCCAGTAGCAGCTGAATCTACCTGGAGCATGGAGAAAATGAACTGCTGCGTTACACCCCTCTGTCTTCTGAAGTCCTCAAACCCTTGAGGTCTGGGTTGTACAGCAGACACAGGCTTGTGCAGCAGGTTGTGCGACTGGCGTGAGGCTGTAGTTGGGGATTGGGCTTTACAGGGTGACTTCCTTTAAATATGAAGCCTCACTTAAGAAACAAGTACAAATAAAAAATACCCCTTACTTAATGGAAAAGGCAGTGCCATTACTTCCCAGCTGCTCCTTGGCTGCGTGAGCCTAGCACTGGCCCAGCAGCACAGGATCGCCATGTGAGGGTGAGACCTCAATGCCTTGGCTGATGAGATCGAGCAAGGGGCCTCTCACATTGGGGGTGTGAGGATGCATCTGCAGTGGTTCCTTCCCAGGCTGTCCTTTGTGTGCCTAGTGCTTGTGGTGCCTGTCCTGCACATGCTCCTTCAGCCATATCTCTGCCAGGGTCCCATGTCCTTTCTGAGTTCTCTGCTTCTGATTATCAGTTACCCAAGCATGACTTGGAACCTTTTGTTTGCAGCAGTAAGATTATTTTTGTTTGTTCATTTAACCTTCACCTTTATTTAAAACATGGCACTTGTTTATGGCTGCCTACCAAGTACTCTGTGTTTTGGTTTTATGTCCTGATGTTTTCTTACTCATTGCTGATGCTGCATTATCTGCAAACTCGAGTGGTGGTGACTTTTCCTCTCAGGTCATTGATAAAATCTTTGTCTGGGACTGAGCACTGATCCCTGTGGTAAGCCACTGAGGACGAGATGCAGTCTGCCCAGTTCTGCTTCACATCTGAAGCTCTTTTATTTCTTTAGCTCACTGGATGTGGCCTGTTGATTTCCTATCATTCTGGCTTTGTAGCACCAAGACAGTTGCCGTAGGAGAGAAAAGGTGTATTAAGCTTGCAATATTATTACAAAAAAGAGGTAATATTTGTTAAGTTAGATTTATGAGTTATTGTGGAATAATATAAATGAGATGATATTTCTCCCTGTTTTATTCTTGGACTCTTAACTACTCTCCTTATCCATCTCTTCCCATACCCAGGAATGAACAGTAGGTAGGTTCACTTGCTGTTACTTTGGTTGCCTTGTTTACACTTAAATATTTTCATATTTTTTCCAGTCCATCAATATTGTCTCATACTGAAAATAGTTTCAAGAACTCCTTAGAAGCTCTGTTTAGACTTTTCAGAGGGAGGTTTTCTAGGTCTGCAGATTAAGATGGCTTGCTTTGAGTAGCTGTTGGTTTTATATCCTCTTCCATTATTGTTGGGATGAAAATAATTTCATTACCATCCTGTGGGATGACTGTATCATCTGTTCTCATATAAAGAGCAGTAATTCAGAACCGCCCCCTCCTAGGAATATTCAATTAAACATTTTGATCTTCCTCCCTCCCCCCCACAATAATTGCAGCCAAGTGATGGCCTGATCTATAATTAACATTTTTTTAGGTTCTTGATGAACTCAAAAGCAGTCTTTTTTTCCCTCTGAAATGTATTTTTTATTAACCCTTTCTAGTTTTCTAGGTTCTGATTTATATTAATTGTCACTAATTTTTTGTTTCTTCCAGTAGCTCAAATATGTAATAGCTTTATCATTTCCATGGTAAACAGGGTTGTTTGCCCAGTGTGGCTTTCTCCTCATCTGCTGTGTTGAGATGGCAGAGGTTTTCTTGTTGGTTTTTAGGTATGTGCTAAAATGTTCATAAAGGATTTGCAATCAACATTGATGGGTTCTTGGTTAAAGACCTCTCAAGTTCTCTTGACCCTCTGTTTTATGGGGGCAGCTTGAAGGGCTTCACCATCTCTTTAGGACTGCAGAGCAATGGGCTGGAGGAAATGTTTATTGCAGTAGACGCTGTGCTACCCAGTGATGTGCTGGCAGCACTCCTACAGCAGCATACCTCTCTTGCTGACTTGGGGACATCAGAATCTAGTGCCAGCTCCTAGTGAGGCTCCTTTCCCTCTTGAACCTGCCTTTTGGACGTGAAAGAATAAATGAGGATAAGTACATACCGATCCTGGCATCATAGAATCATTTAGGTTGGAAAAGATATTTAAGATCTTTAACCCAACACTGCTAAGTTCATCACTAAACCACGTCCCTAAATGCCTCATCTACACATCTTCTAAGTATCTCCAGGGATGGTGACTCATCCACTCTGTGGGCAGCCTGTTCCAGGGCTTGACAACTCTTCTGGTGAAGAAATTTTTCCTAATATCCAATCCAAACCTTCCCGGCACAACTTGAGGCCGTTTCCTCTTGTCCTATTGCTTGTTATTTGGGAGAAGAGACCAACACCAACCTGGCTACAAGCTCCTTTCAGGTAGTTAGAGAGAGCAATAACATCTCCTCCCTCAGCCTCCTCTTCTCCAGACTAAACAACCCTAATTCCGTCAGCCACCCCTCATAAAACTTGTGCTCTAGATCGTGCACCATCTTTGTCCCTCACCCTTCTCTGGACATTGTCCAGCACCTCAATGTCTGTCTTGTAGTCAGGGGCTCAAAACTGAACACAATACTCAAGGTGTGGCTTCACCAGTGCCGAGTACAGGGGGACAATCACTTGCCCAGTTATGCAGGCCACACTGTTTCTGATACAAGCCGGGATGCTGTTGGCCTTGGGTACCTGGACACCCTGCCAGCTCAAATTCAGCTACTTATCGACCAGCTGCAGGTCCTTTTCTGCTGGGCAGCTTTCCAGCACTCTTCCCCAAGCCTGTAGAGTTGCATGGGGTTGTTGTGACCCAAGTGCAGGACCCGGCACTGAGCCTTGCTGAACAGCATACAGTTGACATTGGCCCATCAATCCTGCCTGTCCAGATCCCTCTTGTCACAAGAATGGCCACTTCAGGATGGGTGGTTTTAAATGACAAGGTACAAAGGTCGGTAATACTTGGCAAAAGCACGTGAATGAGGATGGAGGAAGTTCTTTTAGGACTTTAATATGCTGCTTATCTGTTACATGCTTATTCCTTTCCAAGCACCGTGACTTTCTCTCCCCTTCTTGGTGCTTTACCCCTGGAACCTTGCTCTTCCGGCTCTGCTGCTCCTCCAAGGATCTTCACCTCTAGCTTGCATCTTCTTTCCCAGTTCCCCTGATCAGCTTTTGCAACATGATGACCAGCTTAGGCACATCTTTCACCTGTCTGGAAATGGAAGATAGAGATGGGGGGGGGGGATGCTTTGAGTGTAGGAAGGCTAGCCAAAGAAGCTGAAATGTCTGTTGGAGGTGGTGCAGGTCTCTAGTCCTGTGTTATAAGGACTCATGGGAGAGCCAGTATACACTAAGAAAGCTGTTCACTAGTCCCTGCATCTCTGGAAAGGAGCATGAAGAATTAAACACACAGCTTTGTTTTCTTTTTCTGACCTTGTGTTAGGATGCAGATGTTTCCATCTAATGCTATTTTGGGTACTGAATGTTAATCCAGTACCACTGCTATTTATTTATTTCTTTTTTAAATAAAGTTGGCTGAAGTAATGTTTTCTGGCACTGTGACAAAAGATTTGTCATAGGAAATTGGAATACTGGCTGTCAAGTATGGGATGCCTTAAAATAATTTGTCTAGACGAATGCTACACATACTTTTGAGTGTATATTTGATGTTGTTCACGTCCTGTCTCCTTGCTTCCTTTCTCTCTACAGCTTTCAGTAGAGCTTCAGAACAAACCGGTCTGCCTTTGACATGAGTGAAAACCAGGTGACACCCCTCCACTCCTGTGGTGGCATAAAATGAAATGCATCTTTCCTCAGAGGGAGGGTGCCAAAGCACCAGTGCTGATGGAGGCACTCATCCATACTAAACAAGATGCCAAAATGCTTTCTGTGGGTTCCTGTGTGAATTTCTGCAGAGTTAAGGTTGTACAAGTACAGTGTGGATGATGTCTTGAAGTATCCATCTCGTGGTATGGGGGACCACTGGAGGTGGCTTTAAAGGTCAAGGTGCTTTGCTGTGGGGTAGTTTGTGCAAGGCTTGGCTGATCCAAAGCAGCTCTAGTGTCATGGCTTCAGGTACAAAGTTAGAGAGAGTCTTCCTTGCTCTTGGCATCGACAAATACTATTGCTCTGCTTTTCCTTGACTTCCTGGGGCAGTAACTGGTTTGACATGAAGGATGCTGTAAAGTTGTGAGCTGGAAATATTTTGGCAGTTTGGGACAGGATGGCTTTGATTCTACCTACTGCTGGCAGAGTATCAGCTCCATGTGTATCCACGGTGTTTGGGCTCAGTGCAAGTTTATGGGAGGGATGAGAGGTATGTTAGATCAAACCCCAGGATGTTTCTACTGAAAGCAAAGTGTAGGACTTGCTTACAGGAAAGGGATCCTTTAATGTAGTCATTTGTTCTGGTATCTGGTGAGATCACATGCTGGGTGGGTACTTCAAGACAAGATTTGACATCAAACTGACTTTTTTAGTGTGTGGTACTTAATGTGTAACGCTCAGCAACAGCAGAACTGAACACAAAGTCCTGCCAGCGTTGTTTCTCTTTCTGCCCTGATAATAGATACTTGTCTGATAGAGGGGGCAGCAGTTTCTGCTGGGCAGGGTCTAAAACCCGTGGCAGCTGAGGTCATTGCTAGCCAAAGGCTGCTGATCCTTGAGCTCTGAATCAGGCAGGAGAGTTCATCTCCTGGGTAAGGTGATATGACCTATGGATTTCTTTACGTTTGTTTTGCAGAACCACTCTATGGTTTTTTCCTCCTTCCCTTGTGTTCAAGCACCTGTCTCTCCACTTCAGGAAAGGGTTTATATGTGTGGTGTGTTTCTTCTTTCTAAAACTTTATATGGGTCTGCAATTTTAACTGTTATGTCTGGGAATATCAGGCAGCAGTTATGAAAGCTAACTCATGCTTTCTGTAATCAGCTCAGGGTGTCTGCATTTAGGTACCTGACTCCTCAAAAATTAAGAGGGCTTAAATAAACACTTGAGAGCTTAAGTTTGTGTCCTTTCTTTTGAAGCCCTTCCATGCTTTCACTCTTAAACAAAAAACCCACCAGAACCCCTCCCCCTCTCTATAAAAATTTACTAACTCTTCAGTGAAATAAAATTCCCAGTCTCTCCTCAAGCTGCCAATATCCATAGTAAAGCCTTACTTATTTTACAATGACCAGACAGCTTTAATTAAAAAGCTGGATTTTGATGGGTGGCATTGTAGGTTTGCAGCCAGCATTAGGAAAAAGAAGGAATGATTGCTCCTGCAAGCTGGAACCCTGCCATTTAAACTTTGCAGCTATTAAAGTAACATGAGTGAAGAAGAAAATAGCAATTTTTGTTTCAAATGTCAGGTGTCCTGTCAGTCAGGAGTGACAAGCCAGGGTGTGCAGTGAGCGCTGCTGATAGAGCAGAAGTTGTTCTTTCCTACCTACACTGCTCAGGCTAATTTAAGATCCTCCTTCAGAAGATACTGGTTTGGTCCTCAGGGAGGGGGCTGTGGTGAACGTGTTAAACACAGAACAGCTGAGCTGGAGAGCATCTGTGTAGGCTGCCTGCATTAATGGGAACTTAGATAAGAAGTGACGACTCAGCTGGGCTCTCCTTACTGCATCCCAGTACAGCATGCATGCTGGGGTAGTTATGTTTCTGGGAGCTTGTGCCCGTGGGCAGAGGCCAGCAGCTCCAAGTGTTGCTTAACATGCAGAAAGCGTGATGAGCCCTTGCAGGGTGAGCAGGTGAGCGATCTGTTGGCCTGAGGGGCTGGTTACAGCATCTCTGTTGTATGGGACTATCCTGGAACTGCACCGTGCTAGTCATCTTTGAGGAGAGGGGTTTGTCTCTGTGTAGGCCAGTTGGACAGTCCCTTTGACTTCTACTTTCTCTCCCTGGTTATTCTTTCCTCCTTCCTCTTACATGTGCAAAAGTCATCTGGAGGGTGAACTTTTGATGATCCTTGTAGATCATCAACCTGAGAGATTCTATGATCCCTAAAATGGGTGTAGGGCTACTGGATTTTGTTTAAGATACAAGAATCATGCTGGCTGTACCCTTCATAAAGGACTTACCAGTGCTCTTTGACAAGGGGTGCTGTTACATGAGGACTGAGATCAACTTTCTTTGCTTTCCTCCCCTCCCATTTCCATGGTGAGGGAAGATGACAAATGAAACCAAGTGCAGTGAACCCAAATGTTGTGAAAAGCTGCTGTAATAATGTTAAGATCTATCTGCATGCATTGAAGAAGAAACCCAAGTAACTGTTTTCTTTCCAAAGTGGCAATAAGTTAAACCAGCTGTGCAACAACAAAATGTGTTATCCCTGCTGCTGAGCTCTTGGGTGGCAAACAAAGCCCATAAATGCCCAGGGATGAATCATAACACATGTACACAAAGGTTTCTACTTGCCTGAAAACTTTCTTAGCTACTTATTTTTTGGGTAGTTTCCTCGAAGGTACCAGTTAGGTATAAAACGTGTTGGAAGTCAGGTTCCTGCTCAGGAGCCTGTAGGTGTACCTGGGGCGTAACCCAGCAAATTAGTACTGTCTTGCAACAGGTATTTATGCCTGGTGGTGCATGCCTGGAGCACAGCTGGGAGAAGAGAACCTGAAGAATTGCAACTGTTCCTTTTGTCTCTGGGTAGCTTTTAATAAAGTAACTGGTCTCTTTAAGTATCTCGCCTGGGTGCCAACAATCATCAGACACACCAGTGACTTGAGTTCTGCAAGCTGAGCTACTCTCTCTGTCTAGGCTGAGTCACGCTAGCTGGAGGTGGCAGGGAGAGGCCTGCCCCTAACTTGTAGTTGTTCTGAGGCTGGTGAAAGGCCGACCTGTCAGTCAGGCTTGTCTTGCAGCCTCAGCAATCACTGGTGGTGAAGAATTGTGACCCCGCTGCTTACTGGGTGAAGAGAAAGGCATGGGGAGAAGTGATGGGGAGTTTCAGTTTTCTGTGGTTTGGCTGCTGCGAAAGCTGGCAGCCCAAGAGCTGACTTAGGAGACAAATGAAGTGCATACCAGTGACCCTGGGGTAAGAGGCAAAAAAAAGATGTAAAAGACCAAAGAATGAATACATCTGACCTGAGAGCATAATCCAGACGCTTGCTTGCAACACAGAATTAATGAAGTATTTTGAGGTCTCAGCCAGGGACCCAGATGGAGGGAGCCTTGTTGAAGGGCTTCCAGCTCTCTGACTCACTGCTCTGGTGCTCTGCCCCCTGTGATTCACTCTCTGACTTTGGGGAGCGGATGGGAAAGAGCAAAACATGCACCCAGCCTATTAAAGGGTTACACTAAATCCAAGAGCTATGCACTGGGGGAATGGCAGGGGAATGTGACAAGGCTTTTCCTATTTTCTGTGTCTCCCAAGAGGCTTAGGCTAGGAATGAGCAACATCATTCTTTTCTCTGCTTGCAGTCAGTGAGATTAAGAGACACTGAACTTCAGGGCGGTTTCTCAGAGTTGTTTCCCACCCTTGCCTCAACTGCAGAATGGTTTGGGGTTTTTCCCCCTATTTTGGTTTGTTCTTGCAACACATATTTAGTCCTAGTTACTCATTTTGGGTGTAATGATCTTTTTTAATAAAAAAAAATACTTTTTTGATGGGGGCATGGCTAAGGAAAGGGAAAGAATATTTTGGAAGTAGGAAAGGTAAAAGAGTAAACATGGTTATTGAAAAAAATCTCCCCAATTAAGTAAAAAAAGAACATCTCCTTACTGGTTGTGGGTTGGAAGTACTTGAGTGTTTGCAGTGGAAGTGTGTGCATGCATCTGTGTGTAATGAGGTGGATTATGAAATTTGCTCAGCGTGAACTTCAGCATTTCCAACTGTGTAACCTGAGCAAGTTGGGAAGATGTGCAGATTTAATTACCATGTAAATCTATTAGCTCTGAATTTCCTGGCATTTGTTTGGCTGATGACACAACTTCAATGTTACTCACTTAATGGATTTTTTTTTTTTTTTAATCTGCCCAAATTATTTTTTGAGTGCTGAAAATGAGTAATTGGTGGTGTGAGACTCCAAAGGATGGTATCTGCTGTTAGGATGGGTCTCTTTGTTGCTTTCAAATACCGATTTCATGTTGCTCTTCATATCCTCCCGCAAGTGACACAATTTCTGTCTAGTTAATGACTAGACAGCAAAGAATTTTACAGTGGTGTAAAATAATTGAGCAACTATTTCTCTGTGCCTTTGTTTTGATTTTTCCACTGTAGATGATAAACACAAATCTGAGGTTCCCTCTGTTTGCCCTTGGGAGGTACGTAAACCAGGGTGGTGTAAATCTCTCTGCTGTGTTATCAGTGTGTTTTAGGTGTGACTTGGAGACTGTTTACAGTCCCCAATCTCTCTGCTCTCTGCTAAGACTTCTTTCTAGAAAGCTCTTCCAAGCCATTCTGGTCTTTTGTCAGGCTGAGGAGGAGGATGTGTGTCCTGTTTAAGAGCAAGCGGTTAAATGTGCCTGTTGTTGCATATTCAATCCTGTGGTCTGTCCAGGGGTCTCTCTGCATTAGAAATCAGATTTCAGCCATTTCAGGTGTGGTTGTGTTACATTTTTTAAATATTCACTGCTAAATATAGTTAGTCCATCCTCCCCCACCCCCCAATTAATGCATACCAAAGGTAACCACACTGGTATATCAAACTGTATATTGTGCTCTTCCAGTCTTTCTCCCTGTGGGCTTGTTGGTGAATGTGGGGTTGGTCTTGTCTCTCCTTCAGCACCCATCTTTGGAATCAGTGTTATGGAAGAATACTGTATTGCTGCCAGGCTGTCCTTCCTTTTTCATCTTTGTAAGAGCAGCAAAGCAGGAGCTTGAATCTGTGCCCCGTAACAGTGATGTATCAACACACCATATGCCAGTAGAGGAGCTCTTTTGTTCCCTGCAGGGCATATATGAGTGAATCCTGGAGGTGAGGCTACACAGGCTCCATCAGTAGCTCTTCTCAAAGCTGACAGGGATGAGTATGGTGTGATACAAGCCATGGCTGAGTTTGGAGGAAAAAGTGAGTGGTGGCCAGCTTCCCTGCTGCAGCTTAGAAGATTTTTGGAAAAGGACAAAGTTGAGAAGAGTGATGTACCTGAACGTGTGTTGAATTTCTGTTTGAATCTTTGTGACAATTAACTGATGCCTAAGTGCCAGTGAGTACTGGGGATAACGGTCTTGGTAACACCTCCAGTTCGTTTCTGATGAATTTGCAAAAGCAGCAACATGTCTGGGAAAAAAACACCTGTGTTGAGGAAGCTTTTTACCTGTGCCTTTGGGGTTGGGCACGCAGAAAGTCACAGACTTCTCTGCTGTCATCACTGGTAGGATTACGTGTGCAGTCCTCCACACATGGCATGATTCTTCATGAGCTGAAAATGGCCAGTCTCTGCTCCCAGCCCTTAAGGGCAGATGCTGCACTTGCCAGCCCAGGCAGAGCTGACAGGGAGGTGTGCATGGCTTTTTACAGCTCGTGCCACACAGTCAAATCTCAGAGCCGAATCCGTGAAGGCTGAACAGCACGTGTGTGTGCACCATCTTGCACAACTGGCACCTCGCCTGGATGGCCCAGAGCTTGTGCCTTTTGTTAGCAGCTGTGACTCCTACTCAGACCTCCTCAGCTAGCATGTAAAAGCTGCTAGGTATCTGTGAGATGTGTGCTTGGTTCCTTGAAGAGGAACTGGTATCTCCACACAGCCACACTTCTTGATCTGTATGATGCTGTTAACTAGAAATGCTGCTGCTATCTTTTGTTGGCACTTCATTTCCTACGCACCTTGGTTTATGCAAACCACAGAAGAGCTGTTGAAGAAATTATTACCTTTTCTCCCAGTTATCTTAATATGAAAGGAAATTGTGGGGAAGAGGAGAGGGCAAATTAATGTCTGTGGTGAATGTTTACTTTTGCCATGGATGGGGGGTTGGGTTATGGTCACAACTTTGTCTCATCTTCTCTAGGAGCACTGCCTTTGTACGTTAGCTGTGCTCTGATTCCTTTCATACAGAAGAGTACAGTCCTTGCTGTGTCGTGTCCGTCCACAGCCCCCCTCCCCCCCCCAATTATTCCTGCTGCCTTGTAAGAGAGAAATACCAGGCAATTTTGTACCTTGCGATGGTGGGCTTCATTTTTATGAGTGCCTGCTGGGTAGATGAGATGCTCCCACACAGGCAGTTCCTTTTATGGAAGGGAAGGGATTGATCCCACCAGGATGGGGAGAACTCAGGGTGAGCTAGGAGGGAACCATTAACTCCCAGGAGTAGAACATTTTTGAATTTGCTCGTTGTTCTCACCTGGGCATGTTGCCTTTAGGCTGTCAGGGCCAGCTCTGCTGCTGCTGCAGCTCCTCTCTGGGGCAGCTCTGCTGGGAAGGGTGGGTTGTGCTGCTACAGGCGGTGTGTGGGACTTGCAGCTGACGCAGTGCATTCTCCAGGCTCAGCAAAGCCTGTCACTTGTTTAATAATTTAAACACAGTTATAAAGTGTCATTCAAAGCTCCTGACTTTGCTCCTTTTTTAGTGAGTTCTTAGAAAGCCAGTTTTCTGAACACAACTGCTCCATTTTTAGTCATGATAATGTGGCGTCTCTAGACAACTGCTGCTAGTGCTGTTCTCATCTGGCTTCATGTCGTCTGGCAGAGAAGTCAGCCCTGCCACACACCTAGCAAATCCCAAGTCTCTGTTCGACTTCAGAGATGTTCGTTTCTTCAGACAAGAGAGCAAAAAAACCCACACTGTCCCTTAGGCAGAACTGGAGAAAAGGGCCTTTGTCTGGCAGGAACAGGCAGATGCTGTGGAGAGCTGCTGCCCGCAGCCCAGCTGGTCTGCAGCCAAATACTACTTTCGAAGAGCTATCCAAAATCCGCCGTGTGCCCGGATATAAGAGCTCTCCTCTGTTTACTGACCCTAGGCTGATGTCTGTAGGTGCTTTGTGTTCCCCAAAAGCACCCAGGTTAGAGATGGGAGCAAATGTCCAACCAGATGGGTGGTGAAATTCTGTGGGACTGAAATTTACTTCCCCTCTGTCCAGAGGGGCGCTGCTATTGTTTGTCTTTTCAGCATTCTGGGGAAGGGGAAGCAGAAGATAAGGTTCTGTCTGTCCTAAATTAATTACTTTTTACCAAGGTTAAAATACCAGTTGAAGGCACTTCTTTGCCTTGTAGAGAGAATAGTGTAATAATTCAGGCAGAATCCTTGTACCAACACTTTGGCAATTAGTGCAGTGGCTGCCAGTGGGATGTGAGGATAGTGGGAAGCTGAGAATGGAGGTGGCTACAGAGGTATTAAAAACAAACAAACAAAAAAGGACACAAAAATATTGGAGAGTGTCCAGAGGAGGGCAAGGAGGATGGTGAAGGGTCTGGAGGGGAAGTCTTATGAGGAGAGGCTGAAGTCCCTGGGTTTGTTCAGCCCAGAGAAAAAGAGACCAAGGGGACACCTCATCACAGTCTATGGCTTCCTGACCAGGGGGAGCGAAGGAGCAGGAGCCAATCTCCTCTCTTCGGTGACCAGTGATAGAACCCAGGGGAATGGTATGAAGCTGAGACAGGGGAGGTTTAGGTTGGATGTTAGGAAGAGGTTCTTTACTGAGAGGGTGGTTGGGCACTGGAACAGGCTCCCCAGGGAAGTGGTCACAGCACCGAGCCTGACTGAGCTCAAGTAGAAGCATCTGCATGATGCCCTCAGTGACATGGTCTGACTTGGCTGGCCCTGTGTGGAGCCAGGGGTTGGGCTCAATGATCCTTATGGGTCTCTTCCTGCTCAGGATGTTCTGTGATTCTATGAAAGAAGGAAAAAAGACATGTTTTCAGTCCGAGTGCTCTTTTGTCTTTTTGTTGGCTTTTTTTAAAGGCGAACTCTGCATGAAAGATGCCAAGCTGAAAGCCACAAAGAACTTTCTTTTTCAAGCAAATATATATTCAAATTGTAAGCATAAAATTCTCAGTTTCCTCCCTAAATTGCCTGTTCCTGAGTGGTTGCTGCTGTATCAGAATTGAGGGTTATTCTGTGGCTTTCCAGCTCTGGAAGCTGCTGGTGACCACTGAGGTATGTGTGTAAGCAGAGAAGGGAGCAAGGAGAGGAGGAGGAGAGGTGCTGAAGAGGGGAGGACATGCTTTGAAAAGGCAGAGGGGAACAGTTTAAGTGTAGGTGGATGTTTTGAGGAGCTGGAGGGCTTACTAACTATTCCTAAGTGGTTTTGCTGTATCTGCTGTTCAGATTTTTCTTTAATTCCCTAGGCAAACAGATGCACTTTCAATTGTTTTCTGAAGGGAAAAAGGGGAAACTAACTCTAAGTGTTCACTGTAGTAGAGATTTGTATGACCTGAAAGATTCCTGTAAATCAGGTGGGTTGTTTGGTGGTTTGGTTTTTTTATTTTAAATTACATATCTGGACTTCTCACTCAAAGTTGCCTGTTCCCTGAGTTCAGTAGCTGCGCAGTCTGGCCCGTGGCACTTGTATGAGGCTTCTCTATAGATCAGTATTAGAAGTTATATCACAGACCATTACAAAGAAGATTAAAAATTCTAACTAGACTAGAGAATAAATTTTAAAAGTAATAATTTATTTGCTATAAGGCTACTGTAAATGCAAATTATTTTGTTCCTCATAGCTTCCTACTTTGCAGCTGCATGGGGAAAGGAGAAAGCACAAGTGTTGATGAACATTTTGAACATCCTTCCCCACCCCAAGGTCCTCTTTCTCTTTGGTTTTGGGAAGTTGAATATTTGTTTCCTTCTTTGCTTTTCCTGAAGCGGTTTTAGGAAAATTCCCCATTCAGGAATGAATGAATGAATGGTGTAACTTACCTAACTTTAATCAGATAGAAGAAGTAAAATAACATTTTATATTAATTTCTTCCCTATCAAAGCAGTAGTTTGCAGAAGGCTAATGGAAATCTTTATTTGTGAATTTGTCAAAATTTGCTGAGTACCCTGTGGTCATTCTGTCTTCAGTTGAGTCTGCTAAATGACAACAACATCTAAATAGTGTCAGACTAAGTCAGCACTCAGATTGGATGATGCCAGTGATAAAACAGCTGTGTGTAGGAACCAGTGTACAAATATTGTAGCAGCTCTATTTAAGCATCTGCTATTCATCAGTCAGAATAATTAGAATTAGAAAGAGGGAAATGTCCTATCCAGCTTTAGGAAAATATGCAGATAAGTATAATTGACACTCTTCATTAGCCCAAATGAAGTGTGTAGACTGTTGAAACAAAAGTTATCCCTAAGAAAGTACTGCTTTTTTATAGCTTCATGCTTGAGTTCTGTCATGGTTGGGAGGCATTTCCTGTTTACACTTTAGTGGCTACCTACCTGCTTTTACTCAGAACCTTTATCAATGCACCTGGGCATTCAACTAGCCTTGAGCATCCTTTTTCTTTCTTCTTTCTGTCGTGGGGGATTGTACTTTAGACTTTTATCCTTGCAGATGTTGGGAGGCAACCCTGCATGTGAAGTGCTAGTGAGTCCTTGGGTATCAAAATGAAAATAAACAAGGCTTTTTAAGGTGGTCATGACCCTCTTGCTGAGGCATGTGAGAGTTTGTTTAGTAGTGTTATCATTTATGGCAAGTAAATATTAGGCTACAAATCTCTTTTGCCATTTGTAAAGGCTTGACTTCAGCTAGGTTGCTATTCCAGCATAGCAACCGACGTCCTCGGTTTATTGCCTTATATTTAGTAAATATTTTCTTTTCCTCAGTGTCAGTCAGAATTGACTGAAGCCTTATGAATTTTGAAAGAAGGCACAGTGAATATTAGTGAGCATCTTGGAAGAGGTGCTCGAACCTCCAGGGGACTGTGTGAGAGCAGGCTGTGCTCAGTGTTTTCTAGCACCAGGCTTCAAGGCCACAGGTGCTGCTGGAGCCGTGAAATGTGCACGCATGGGGATGTGAGCACACTGCTTCCCTCATGGATTTATACAATAATGACTTGTTTAATTCTTGATTTAGCCAACAGGAAGCCGAATCTTGGATTTCAGTGTTTGTTTCTGCAGGAGAGAGCAAGCTGAAGAGCCAAGATCAATACTGCGTGCAAAAATAGAGCAGATCAGACTTAGACTTTTGTAGGATCGTGCCCCAGTCGACAAAGACTCCTATATAAGATGATAGATAACGCCTGATTGTTTGGCAAGCTCATTAGAATTCATTGTACAAATATTTTTGTACAAAATAGAATTCTTTGTGTGAATGAGATGAGCAGGAGTGGTTTCTTGCAGTGCAGTTTCTTGGTCTGTCAAAGATGATGTCTTCTGACGTTGGAAACAAAACCAAGAAGAGTTTTTGCCTATTGATGGGGGCCGCATTGGAGTCTCAAGGAAGCAAATCAGGAGATTTAGGTTGAGCTTAGTTTGAATAAGAAACAAACACAAAGTTATCCTACTACATACATGCGCTGTCAGCGTGATGAATTCAGAGTAATAGATAAGTGGTAATTAGTACTGGCTGTCAGGAGCTCTAGCTGTGAGACCTAGAAGCTGGATATGGGCTCTAGTCCTAGGTGGAATGCAACTTCTGAAATAGATGCATAAATCAGCCAGGAAACCCGTTTTGCAGCAAATGTGTTAATTGCTTGGCTGGGGACGTGCACGGGCCCATTGCCCTAGAACGCGCTGTATGTTCTGCGCAACTGAAATAGTCACACGTGGTGTTGGAGCAGTGTCTGAGTGGGTTTCCTTTTTCTTCTCTGCTTCAGTGAACATTAACCCAGTATATTCTGTTCCACACACAGTGTGTTCTGGTGACAAATCTTGCAGGATCTTTCTTTAATGCTGCCTGGGTGAAATGTGCTTTGCCACTTTTGGTGGTGTGCTGTAGTGAGTCCTTTTTTGGGGCGGGGGGGAGGAGGCTGCCCCATGACATGCCTGCCATGTTTTTATTCTCTGATTTTGTTGCAAGTTAATCACAGACTCTTCTGTTGTAATGTATGCCTCTGAGAGGACTTTTGTTCTATCTGTAGCTCTTCAGCTTGAAGTAGTGATTGGAGGAGGAAGTTGTTAGGCAGGGCTGGTGGATCCTGCTGCTGACTGGCACAGATACCCAGTGCTGATACTGTAATTGTTCTGATCAATGCTCTCCTGTTGTTGCCATGACAGACGGGCAAGGAGATAAACTTTTTCAACCTTCTTTATCTCTACAGCACTTCACAGAGTTCCTGGATGAGTTTTCCCCAGATGTCTTAGGCCAGCTCTTGAATGATCCCTTCTTGTCTGAGAAGAATGAAATCATGGAGGTGGAACTGTCTCCAGCATCCCCAGCGCCCCTTATCCAGGCAGAACACAGCTATTCCCTCTGCGGGGACTCTCGACCCCAGTCTCCCTTGACCCACATCTCGACCGATGACAACTTCAATGAAGGTAGAGCTGGTGTGTGTGCAGATCAGTGATGTTGGTGTACTGAGCCCCTGTTTGTGTTTCATGATGATGCAGTAATGAAATGTTCCCGGTGGGGTGACGATGTACAAAGGTTATGTGTGAATGCTCTGTGCTGAAATACCTGTAATGAAATCACAGAAGAGATTTGTTTGGTTGTAGCCTGCAGGATTGTGAATAAAGGAGCTTGTCCACAAAGGAATTGTGCTCAGCAGAAGTAACTAACTTTGCACTGTAAATATTCTGAATTAGAATTAAAGCGCCTATCAAAAAGAAATGGGAGAAAGGCCAGAAATACACTTGTTTCCATGTATCTGACTCTGTGGTTGGAGACTGGTAAACCCAAATGAGTCAAGTGAGGACCACCATGAAGTTTGGGCACTGTAGAATATCCCCTGTGAAGTGGATTTTGTTTGGTCTTCTGGAGAAAATCTGTTCACCTGAATCCAGCTCCCTTAGCCTATCTTCATAGTAGAGGTGCTCCAGCCCTTTGATCATTTTTGTGGCCCTCCTCTGGAAATGCTCCAATAGGTCCATGTCCTCCTTGTGTTGAGGGCTCCAAAGCTCAAGGTGAGACAGGGTTTTTGGAGATGATCTGGAAACATCATCTCTAAAGAAGCCTTCCCACTCTTTTAATGTATCTTTAAATTAATACGTACAGGAGAAAGAGACTTATTCTGGCAGGCAGGAGAAACAAGTGTAAGACACTTGAGAAAGCAAGCTTCTCTGAAGTTAGTAGGGAGAAGATTCAAACTAGGTTAAAAGTGAAGGGAGTTTCCTTTGGGGAAAAATCCTAAAGAAATTAATGCTGCTGAAACCACCGAGTAATTAATAGAGTTCTAGTCAAGTGATGTTTTAAAAAGCCAAGAAACATTAACAAGTGGGTTTAAAAATAGAAAATGAATGGAAAGCATTTCATCTTCTGTTCACTCTGCAGTGTGTTTCATAAGAGAGGAGGAGGAGGAGGAGTTCTTCTTGGTGTTTGGGATTTTATTTAATCTTAACCCTGGAATCACGCTCATGACTTTTCAATACCTGTTGACTTTGAAACAGTCAAGGTCAGAGGAAATCACAGTATTACAGTTAATGTGACCATCTGATAGCTATGTAAAGGCATCACCCTGATGACTTCTCAGTCCTGGATCCCACAAGAGAGGGAGAGGGGAAATTTTGTGGGTGGCAGTACTGTAGGATCTGGCACTGAAGATTGAAAGCATCTCTGTTGGTGGATGGCAGAGGTACATGGTGCTTCTGGTAACTCTGGTGAATGCCAGGCTTCTTGGTGGAGCAAGGGGACAGATGTTGGGAGCAGGAGGTACGAGTGCAGATAGGGCAGTCTGTGTGCTCCATCATGGAACCAGGAATTGTTTTGTTGAATGGCAGGGGCTGAGAGACATGCCCTGTGCTGAGCCAGGATCTTGCCAGCTGTATGGGCCTGGAGAGGCCTCAGCCCCTGGATCTGGGGTGCTGTGATGCTACCCAGCAGCCCTGTGTGGTGTTGCTTTGCTACCTGCCTTTCTGTACTCCTCCTTCAGTCCATGCTTGCCTGTTGGAGGAGGGAATTGGATTTTGGGAGCACATCTGTCTGGTTCAGTGGCACCCAGTGTCAGCAGCGTTTTTCATCCGTGTGTTCCCAAGTGCTCACAGCAGTGTCGAGGTCCCAGAGCCCCAGGGTATGAGGAGGCTGAGAATCAGGTCCATCTTGTTTGGTGAATTATCTTCAAAACAGCTGTTAGCCACGCAGTGTCTTATTTTTGTCTTTTCCCTCCCAGCCATGTCCCAACAACCTTAGTGAAAATATTATTTAACACTCCCTTTTGGCTGTTACAATGGAGTGAGTGATGGTGATGGCTCTGTAAGCACCTTCTTACTGACCATTACAGGGACCAGTTAACTTCTGCTGGGAGCTGTTCTCATTGTTCACTACCTGACTGTTACTGCAATTTCTACAACCACTAAATTGGCCTATTCATGAAATTGCAAATCCTACGTAATTTTTTTTTTTAAACACTAGAAGCATAAAGCCTGGCAGTCTCATATGAATCACAGAATGTTGGGGGTTAGAAGGGACCTTGAAAGATCATCTAGTCCAACCCCCTTGACAGAGCAGGATCACCTTGATTAAGTCACACAGGAACATGTCCAGGTGGGTTTTGAATGTGTCCAGAAAAGGAGACTCCACGACCTTTCTGGGCAGCCTCTTCCAGCCCTCTGGCACCCTCATGGTGGAAGAAGTTTTTCCACATGTTCACATGGAACCTCCTATGCTCCAGGGTGCACCAATTGCCCCTTATCCTATCATTGCAACGTGGGGGTAACTCTTTTGGAGGAGTCCTGTTGACCTCAAGGTGAAAACACGTTTAGGCATACATGAGATCAAGATCCCAACACTGGGTTTTTCCCATTTACTCATTCTTCTGGCTTCACTGTACTTTGAGGGTGTTTCCACAGCTTTGTGCAGAAGAACTCTTCTGAATGCTTGTAGGCTATTCCTTGTGTGGGGACTCTGAAGGCATCAGTCCCTAAATTTCCAGCCTACAAAATCATGGGCAAGAGTAACTATTTTAAAGCAGATGTGTATAAGACTTCTGGCATTTAGTTGTTTAGGATTTTTTCCCCCTAAGAATCTATTCTTACATTCAAATTTGCATAAAATTTTAAGACTAAAGATACTTGAGAAGAGACATTTATAGACCTGACCTCCTTGCTGATGAGTAAGGCATCTGGCCTGGGGAGGGCTTCAGGCTGTAACATGAAAAAGGTCTGCCATCCCCGGTACTAATGAGCCATGCTGGTAGTGCAGGCACCTCTCACAGCAGCTTTCTGCTGCCTAGTTGTGAGTGCTGGGGTTTTGGGAACAACTGCAGAGTAGCTGTGGAGAAACACGGTGGGTAGTTGTGAAGTGGGAAATGCTTCTTGGAAGGAAATGAAGAAGTTGAGAGAGGAGGCTGAGAATGGGGCTGATGGCAAAGGGACATGTCTTGGTGCGCATCAGGGCCTTTTGGGGCACAGGCTCTCTTCTGACAGTTGTAAGTGGTTAGGAAAAAAAGCTTTATTTTCTATTACAGTTGCTACATAGCTGTCTTCAGTTTTCCAGTCTCAGCAGCCTTTCTGGCAAGGAGGGCTGTGGGTGAGACAGTCAGGATCAAGGCCTGAATTTCAGGAGGGACTCTCGTTAGCCTCCTGTGTGACTTGAAATGTGAATAAAGGGTCGTTCCCCGCCCTCATACGCTTCACCTTGACAGCTGTAGGCACAAAAAAACCCTCCCAGGCAGTAGCTGCCCCTTGTTTTGGTTGTGTGGGATCCCTAGGCAAGAACTGAGTACGAGTAATACTGAGGGACTGGTGTGCAGCAGGGACACAGAAGCTGCAGCACCCGCATGGAGCTCTTCATCCTCTGTGGTCAGCTCAAGTGTGATAGGGATGCCTCGCAGCGTGTGTCTGTGTTTGGGTTTTGTGTATGTATTTCACTTTGTGAGCCTGGCAGGCCTAAGACAGTAGACAGCTGACTAGTTATTAGTATGACTTCTCTCCTCAAACTGTGGCCAGGTGGCTGGGTGTGCTCCTTTCCTCATTCCCCCAGGGCTCTACTTTTGAGACTAGTCTTGGCCCCCACCTGCCTTCCCGTTGGTGCTTTCCTGCTCAGGAATGCTTTGAAGTTACTCTTGGATTTGAAGTGGCTTGCCTTGGCTAAAAGTTTGACAGAGTGATTGCAGAAATGGTATGTTTCTATTTTACGCTTAGCTGTGCCAAAACTGCGGCTCACCCCAGAATATAACCTGTATTGTTAGAGGGTTTTTTACTGCTGAGGTTATGTTTTCCTGTAATTTGCTTTTAACACTTAACTTATTTTTTTTTTAAACTTCAACTCCCAACTCCATACATGGTTTGAAAAAGAAAAAAAAAACACAACAAAACCCTAAACCAAACAAAACCCCAAACCCCATTGTATATGTCTCCCACTTCTCCAGTGCAAATAGCGCTTTCATGGCAGATCCAGCCCTCATCTCTGGCAGTGCTTTGCACAGGAAAATGCTTGCTTGTCTATGGAATTCACAAGTAGTAATCAGCATCCTGTGTCGCTTCATAGAGGTACCTGTGGGCTTGAAGCTCAGCGTGGTCTTTTTACATTTTCTATGTATATGTGTATATATATATGTGAATAATACATTTATTATGTAGGTTATATTATTAAATATTATCTACAATAGTTTATATATTCTATTTATATATATATACATGTATGTCCTGCTTCTGATTTTTTCTTGAAATACTGAATCATGAGATGTGAACAATGAAAATGGAACCGAACAAAGAAATTTCCTTGTGTTTTGAAAATATGCTGTCAAAGCTGTGCTGATAACTTCTGCAAGTACATTCCAACACAACTTTTTTCATGTGTGGGTTTTTTATTTTTCTGTATTTATTTAAGAAATGAGGAGGAAGCCATTTGGTGGTGATAGTCTTGAGCTATTTTCTGTGGATGGTTGGCAGTCAATCCTTGTCAGCATCTGCAGTTTTAAAGGACAGGAACTTTTGTATGCCTAAGGTCCAAAATCTCAGTAGGTCATTCTGAATCAAGCCTATAGCTTCTACTTGGGCAACAGTGTCTGAAAAACATCAGATTTGATTTGGAGGTGGACATTTTGGTGATTACTTATGCTTACTGTTAATAATTGACAGCTTTATTTGCAGTCAGACCTCCTTTAGCTTTGAGTTCCACACATGAGATCTCTTTATGGCCTTTCTCACTGCTGGAGTAAAGAACCATCTGCTCTCGGAAGCCTCTTTCCCCATGTGTTTGTAGGCTGTGAATAAGTTCCCTCTTGATTGCTGCTTGGATACAGCTTAAATGAACTGGGCTTATTTCATGTTTCCCTATATGTGATATATGCTGGACATTCTTGTGGTTCCTTTCCAAACAAAGGAACATTTGCAGTTCCTTTTCAAAACTCTCCATAAAGCAAGCACCAGAGCCGATTTCCTCGGAATAGTTTCCTTAATGATGAATATTAGGAGAGCACTCCTCCCACTCCCATTCCTGCTGTTCCTGAAACCAGTGATCTCACTCTTTTTCAGCTGAAGCATTGCACTGGGAGTTGATGCTCAGTTACTTGCTGTGAGCATAGAGTCCTTTTAATGTGTTTCAAAGGCTGATTGCTACTTTACAATATATGTGTGGGGAGAAAAATGTAGAATGGTAGGAACAAACTGTTTTATTTGAACACAGTGCTTCCATGGGTAATTTTCATGTATCTTAAAAACAAAACAAACAAACAAAACTTCACAAGGCCTTTTGTAGGACATTTAATAGTCTCAAATGTAAGGCTGTAAATCCAAGTTACCACCTCAGTCTGTGCCTTGGTTCTGTATCTATAAAGAACGATGCTATAAAAAAACCCCATTTTTCTACCCCTAAGCAAACAAATTAAAATCATCATGGACTGTATCTGAGCTGACAGCTACGACTGTGTAACGTCTTAGGCTGAAGAGAGAGGTTAAAGCAGAACCTGTAACCCTGAGACATCTCCTGGCTGGCTTTATGCGGCAAGACAACTGTGATTGAAAACTGTCAAATTCTTCACAGGAAATAGGGTATTGACCCTGGTTATTTAAGCATGAAGGGACAACGTGTCCTTGTTTCTATCCTTAATAGCTCTGATAATAATAATCTGCGGGGTTTTAGATAGACACCATGCTGCTAAAAGGGAGGATGCAGGTACAGCCGATGATCCTTTGTAAGCAGAAAGGCTACTTTTGCTGTGCATTGTGATTGCTGTGTATCATTGCCACTCATCTTTGCCTCTTTATTTAATTTTCCCTTCATGGCACTTTAAAAAGGACCCTGATGTTTGGTAGTCAAACAGTCTCCCCTTTGTCAGGGCTGTTTCCAGGGCTTCGGTTTTATTATTTGCGGTGGGAGTCTGTGTGTGCGCACGCTGGGAGGGGGAAATGCCATCTGGAAAGTCTGTAAGAGAAACTGTTTGTTGATGAATGTGGGCTCTCACCTCATGGACAAGAAGGGGGGAGGTGGCAGTGGTGTTGGGAGTTCAGCATTTCAAGCATGATAAACGGGGCTTGTGTCTGCCAGGGGGTGTTACGTGAGCCCAGAGCTGGGCACCAGGGACAGTACAGGCCCAGGGGGAAGACAAGGAAGCAATTATTTCTCCTGAAAGGTCCAACTCGCCTTTGGGAAGCAGGAAAGGCTCAGACTGCAGAGCTGCGGACGCTGAACTTCCTTGCAAGTGGCATGTCCAGCAGGACACCCAGAATCTGCATCAGCAAAGGTCCTTTTGGATTTGTGGTAGGGTGTTTGTGCTAACAGAGACCAAGGAGCTGTTTCCACCCCCCAGACAAGTTGCGAGCCTCTTCCAGGAGGTGTTTTCCCCTTGCAGTTAGCCAGCTCCCAATTCGCAGCTGTATTTTTGTGGTGTAAAGCTAGTGAGCACCCTTGGATCCTGATGCTAGCTCTGCAGGGTAGCTCAGAGGCAAGGGTGTTCAGGCAAGGACTGAACACTTGTCCAAACTACGGTTTCATGAATGCAGGCCCTTGGTGCAGAGTCTGAGCCTGTGAGCTGTTGTACGTGGCACAGCTGGGCAGAAGCCACATGAGCTGTGCATCCAAGCCCTGCAGTTCATGATGG
The DNA here is from genome assembly GCA_013400835.1 of Zapornia atra. NCBI lineage: Eukaryota > Metazoa > Chordata > Aves > Gruiformes > Rallidae > Zapornia > Zapornia atra. Next base: position 76,479 of record VZTU01019520.1, on the reverse strand, counting down.
CAGTACAAGGTCTGTCACCAACCAAAGGGAGTTAGTTGGAGCCCTTTTGTGTAAGTCCGTGACACAGCTGAAAAGGGGCATTGCTTAAATGTACTTTGCTGGAGAACAGTTTGAGTCATTAGGGATCATCTTGCACTACCCTGTCCAGAGACGTGTCTCCTGATATTTGTGCAAAGCACTTTGGCCAGTAGTCTGTTGTGGTATCTGTAAATTTTTGGGTTTGACTTTCTCCAGCTAATTATTCTGTTGCTTGGACAGTGAACTTCAAGGAGGTGAGGACTGCCTCTTCATTCTGCTTTACATATAAGGATATCCCCTGATGTTTCTACAGGTTTTATTTGCAGGCTTGTTTCAAATGACATGGAGTGCACAAGTCTGTTTTCTGTGTGATTATGATATGTTGTGGTGGTAATTAACGGGATGGGTTGGGTTTTTTCCAGATTAGGTTCAATGGTACATCCCTCATGTGGGTTTCTGACTTCTTTTTTAGAGCAGGGGAGCAAAAGGTGAAAATCATGTTGTTCTCTGACCACTTGCATTCGCTCTGCTTGGGAGAGGTGAGTGGGACAAAAAGCACATCTCTGATTTCTGTAACGATACACAGCAACTCACTGATGCAAGTTGGTTACCCATGCAGAACTGTATCTGTTAAACTCTTTAATTAATAGTTCTGAAATCAATGTGGGGAGCAAGGAAGATCTTTTTAGTTATTTCATGAGCTTGTTTCTCTGTACATCTATCACAGAGGGTGAAATTTAGTCAATATTGGAGAAGTGTTACTTTTTCTTAGGAAAGGAGGTGGTATGTTGGATGAGATTGAAGAATTAGTTGAATAGATAATGGTGTATCAATAATTAAAAAAGGAAAGAAAAACTTGCTGGGAATGCTGATATTAAAAACCTGTAGAGCTGAAGTAAGCATTTTTGACATTATTTTCCACTTTTCCTACCCTGCTTTCACATAATATTATATGGAACACGGAAAAATGCAAATGTTGCAGTTGATCAAAGAAATATGAGTATCCTAGAAAGCTGCACATGGTGTGAAGAGACTATGTTTTATCTCTGTATATATAAATTTGGTTTTTAACAGTTGGAGAAATAATATGTGTTAATTCTGCCATGTACAAACCCAGCCCTTGGTTGTGTGTTTTTCATGTATGCCTAAACCACACATTGTGATCATTGCTATGCTCAGAGGAGAACCAAAATCCATTTCTGTTGAAAACTGTCATCATAATATATGTGGTGTGCAGCATAGAGAGAAGTTTACTTGGGTGTTTTGTGCACCCAAACCCAAGCACTTGTACATAATAATGTTTAAAATGGACTCCAAACCTTGTAAGCTTTCACTGTGCAAAATATTGTATAGCCTTTTCCCTTTTGGGTGTAGTGATATGGAGAGTGAAGAGTGCAAGTCCACGTGCGATATGTTGGGTAGATCCTACTAGCATTGTCCATCTTAATTGCAGATAATGGAACCTGGGGCAGGATTAAGGCCTCTGAAATAAAGACAGAGGACAGAAAGAGTTCGATTGCTGCTTGGACACCTTGCTGTACATATGCAGAATATGCACTGCTTACCCTCACAGTACTGAGGGAATTATGTCCCATTTTGAGCTTCCTCTCTTGTATTGTCACATACACAGCATGTCCATTCTGGGACCAAGCTGGACTTGAGATAAGTACAGCTAGGAAAGAGCTTAGTTTTTTCCTATCAGTGAGATCTTTGCTTGATGAACTGACTGAACTTACTTTGGCACTTTGTAAAGCTCCTGCTTCTGCAGGAAAAGTGGGACAAGTTGGATGAGCAAAGCAGCACACAAAACCTTTCTAAAGAAATACAACTTTAGTCTTGGACGCAGAAGAGATCTTAGGTTCATGTGTCACAAACCCCGGGTTACTGTGTTTTGGATGCTCAATAGGATGCAGATAAATTCTGATGTTTAATGTGGAGAAGTGGCTGTACCTGGAAGCACAGTGTGTTTTGGTAAAGTACAACAACAATGCTAACTTAGCCGAAAAATCCAATTCCAGTTGTTTCCAGTTGGCCATTTTAAATTACTAGTTGCTTTTTGGCCTTAATCTCCACATGGATCACTTGAACTTTCAGGGCCACTGTAAAAGTTAATTTGGGTTGGTGATGCATTTTGATTGTGCCCTAGGAGGGAATTAAACAGCTCTCTGGGAACAGCATTTGAACTGCATTTGATAAAGGAGAGATGAGACTGTGCATGGGACGAGAATAATAAATATGGTATAACTTCTCCTTCAGGGGAGCGCCATGCATTCTGCTTGGTGAGTAAGGCACAGGTTTTGCAGAGAAATTTTTATTAGGTGTTTTTTTTAATACTGTAATTTTAGGTGTATATAATGTGCAGAAGTAGGCTGAATTAAACCTTCGTGGGTATTGCTTGCTACTTGGGTGCTTTGCAACATTAATGGCCAGTTAACATAGCCTATATGTGGAATTGTATTGGACAGACGGTTGGAGTTGATGATCTCAGTGGTCTTTTCCAACCTGAAGGATTATGTGATAATAAAACTTTGCTAGTTACATCGCACACAGTAGCATTAGCTAGGATTTTGCTAGGTACTGTGTGGGCTCCTTAAATGATGTATTTCATATGCCAGAATGCCTAACATCCTTGGGCTTAGGAAAGGGGAGCTTCTCATCTAAGAAGTCATTGCGCAGTAGAGGACAGCCAGCCAGTACGGTTGAACTTCAGTATCAGCGTTTTGAAGCCTAATAAGAGACTTTTAACAGCCAAAGTGACTGTCTTTGGGGTGTAGGTTTTCTTAGCCACTTGAGTAGCTAAATCTCTTATTCAGGCTTTCTTCTCTTTATGTCTGGTTTGCAGGGCCTTTTGTCTCGCCTTAGAAATGCGGTGTTACCCTACAGGTACCTTCTAGAATACTGTCACCAAGATGGTTTTCTCAGCCTTTTGCTTTGGACTCTCAGTCGTTCAGGTGTACTTCCTGGACCATGGCAAATCTAAACATAAACATTCATCTTCGATTTCTTGACACCAGTCATCTACTTTTCCTGTAGCGTGTCTTGTTTGATTTGGAGAAGACAGTTGGTCCCTTGATCCAGCCTCCATTGCGCTTTCATGTCAATATTTCACTTGGACCTTCTTGCTTGTTCTCATTTTTCCATAAGACCTCTCATGATTCTTCTCCATCAGAAATGCCATTGCCTTGGAGGGCGTGCCATGCCTCTCAGCATGACCAGTGTTCTGTAGCCTGCTCAGTTTTTACCCGTTTGCCTAAAGTTGTCTGATTTTGTGCAGCGTTCTCCCTGGGGCAAGGACTGTCACTTTGTTCTGCTTGTGCAGTGCTTGTCAGGGCAGATGGAGGTGCTGAAGGGCCAGTACAAGAATAAACTAAGAATGATCTTCAGATAATGTCAGCCCGGTGTGCCCAGGAAGAGGACATAGGAGAGTGGGAAGTGTCCTTGGAGCAGACAGATCGTTTGTGACTTCAGAAGCTGTGGTTTGTCAAAGCAAAGTGACACGTTGCATGATGCTGACTGTGATAGTAACAGGGGCTTGGAAAAAGCAGGAAGAAGGAAGTTTGAAGGTGGGATTTGATCAGTGTGTTGTTCCATTCCTTTCACAGGATTGTTCATCTGGAACGACATCTGTCACTAGGCATCATAAGAGGCAATGTCAAAAAAGTGTTAGATGCAGCTCTTCAAAGTTATCTCAGTGTTAAATGCAGCATGTTGCTGAAAACCATCCCATTTCCCTACAAACTGATTAGACTGGCTTTAAAACCTGGAATAACTCTGAGCAGTTTATGTGGATGTAAGTGCTGATGGCACGGATGTCAGGTTAATGGGCAAAGTTGGGTTCCAGCAGGGTAAAATGACCAGCAGAAGGCCAGCATGTCTTGCTGTCCTGCAGCAGCTGGATCCTCGTGATGAGTCTGAGGATTAGAGGTGATAAACAATCACAAAGTGCAGCCTTAGAAGAACATACCCTGTTTTGCTCAGCACCCATGACTAGGCTTCTCTTCTACAGACATGATGATACCAATCTCAGAAAGTTCAGGGCCTTGGTTCTCTTGGTTCTCTGATATCTTGGTTCTCTGATATCTCTCCTTTATACGTATCCTTCCCTCCCAAAGGGGGTCCGAAGCAGATTACAGACCATACCTCTGACACTATGGAGCTGGACCCAGAGGTGCAAGAGGCAGCAAGTGGAGGCTCTGCACAGCACCATGTGATGGAGATTTTGGCAGCAGTAATTCAAACAAACATTTGAAAGTTGCCTTTGCCAAGGGATTCTGGTTTTCCAGGCAAAGATACCATTTTAAAGCTCTTATCTGAATTATCCACGCACAGCAAACTAGAGGGAGTCCACAGATTCACTGAGGATTTCATTGCTGTCAGCAAGGAGGGAGCTGCGCCCTCGTGTTTGTCAGTAGAGAGTCTCAGGGAGTGTTGAAAGAGAGCAATGTCCTCTCTCCTGGGTTAATATTTAAACAATGCTGCCTCTTTTTTCATAAATACTTCTATTTTTATACTTGTGCATTTCCCAGAAAGCTTTGGGAGTGAGACCTCCAGAAACTTAAATTGGGTGTTTAGCCCTTACTGCACCGTTACGTCTCGTGGCAGAGCTGGGCTCACTGTTCTTGAGCTTCTGATTACAGGATACGTATTTTTCATTTTTAATTCCCTGGTGTGTCTTTACTCAAATTACCTCCTTCCTTGCCAGCACTGGAGGTTAGGTCCCACCACAAAGTAATTCCTGGCACTGGAGATGTTCATGCCTCTCCCTTCTTCAAGGCACCCAGCTTCTCTCCAGTGCCTGTGTGCTGGATGCGTGTGTGGTCTCAGCAGCAAGGGCAAACAGCAGCACGGGGGCTGTAAGCCTGCTCTTATTTTTGTTACCTGTCTGCAGCTGAACTTGGTTGACATCTCACCAGCTTGATACGTTTGGGTATGTCAGGATCTTGTGGCAGGCTGGCAGGCTGCTGGTGGCACAGCCACAGCACCGTGGCTGCCTCCCATGGTGTTGATGCAGTTAATTCAAAGCTCTCTGTTTACTAGCTGTATGGTGTACGTGCTTGCTCTCTGCTTTACTTGCAAAAAAAAGAAAGATCAATGCTCTTTTCTCTTACATATATTTGACCTCAGATTCCAGCTGGTTGGTTAATGGATGAGCTTCTTGCAGCTATGAGTTGCTTCAGAGGACTGTGCTGTTGGGATGCAGTACAGAGGGTATAGGGTATTCTTTTTTGCAAGAGAAAAGAACTTCCATGGCTGAACTCCAGCAGTAGGGAACTTTTTTATGGCAGAATTGGAACTGCCAAGAAAATGTAATTTTTTAAATGGGGTTGTTAATAGCCTTATGGAATTGTTTTAAAGGGTGAGTCCTTCCAAGTTCTTAATCCTCTCTCAAACTTTAGACTTGGGAGAGCATGTGGCTTTTATGCAAGACAGGCAGTGGTGATTGCCTTATAGATGGAAATGGGGAGCTACCAACTCACCAGGTCAGCCTTCTTCCAGTTCTTGACAAGGCAAACTCTTCAGTTTTATCTGGTGAAAAGTTGCTTGTTTTTCTCCTGATCAGTAAGCTTGGGGTAAGTGAGGCTTGGGGACCAGTCTGCCAACATGTGATACATGTTTCACTGCTCCCAGCCAAAATATGCGTCCTGTGCTGTGATTTCCAGAGGCTCTGGGGAGGAAATTAGTATAGTCACCACAGCACTGGTGCTCCTGTGAAATCATCAAAGCCTTTTTCCTCTTTTATACTTACTAATTGAATCTTTAGGGGAAAAATGTTGAAGTTCAGAGTATGAAAAATCATTTGTTCTTAAAAGCATATCATTATCGCTCTGGCTATTGGGTGATTGCAAGCAGCAGAAGGAGCAGAAGTCTGGCTAAATGCTAACTCTACAAGGAGGAATAAAACTGAGCGTGTGTAGGACATGGCTCCCTGGCTGCTTTACCCAATGGCTTGTTTAGTCTTGTTCTGCTATGTGTTAGCAGCTTTCCACAGCCTACAGTGATTAATGCTCCATGTCTTTCCTCACTGCTCCTCTCTGTATCCTGGGGCTAGGATTAGGTTACAGCCCTGAAATGCCATGGTTGTCTGCACTGACTAAGAGCTGAATAGTAAGGGCAGAGTTGTGTTGATAGACTGAAATGCCTTCTGTGTTTGTTTCCCTTCTCTGGAGGAGGGGGTGACATTATTTTCATTTGTAGTCTTTCTGTCTCTGACCTAAACATGTGGTGTCCAATTTCCTTCCCTGGCAGGTGACCTGGAAAATGAGGAATGGTGTCTGGGTACAGAGCTGACTCCAGCAATAAAGACTGAGCCAGCGTTGTGTGGGACGTCAGGCCTCGCTCCCTCGGTCACTCTCACTGTCACAGCCACGTCCCTGGAGGAGGAACAGCCTGAGCTACAGACAGATGCCCTGGTACATGGAGACTTTCTCTTCTCTCTGCACAGTTAGCTACAGATTGTCCTAAGACTCTGTGTGCCAGTGTAGCCTCCTTGGTGCCAAAAGTTGCCCGATAAGAGTTCACAGTGCAGTCCACCTCAGTGTTTCTTGATGTTTGCTGGTGTCCCACAACTGCTGGAAGACCTTGTGTTTCAAAACATTTGCATCTTCAAGTGTTTTGTAACATACAAGTTTTTTGCAGCATACAGGGTTTTGCATGCTAGCCCCAGAGCCTGGGGCTCAAGCATCTTCAGACAGTTTCTGGTGAACCATTCCCACACAAACTGACTAACCCATTTGCCCTGTCGAGTCTGTGACAAGGAATGTGTCTTCCATAATAACGGGCTTTAGTGCTGCTGTGCCTTCCCCTAATTGGAACAAAACTCCTGGTTTGAAACAACTGGAAAGTTTCTCTGTTTGCCTGCTAAGTCATTTTTACCATGTTTATGAAGCTTTGACATTTTGAGCTGCAGCTGCTTCCACACCAACCTGCCTCATAAGGAGCATTTGTGATGCCTTTCTGACTGCAGCTGGAGCAGCCAGTGGGCATTCACAAGGGCTTACTTTGGCTGTGGTTGAGTTCAGGAGAATGAACTGAAGCAGCTGATGGCTCACCAGAGTCCCTTGTCAGTGAAGGAAGAAGCATGACTGTTCTCAGTCCCCAGGGTACGATGTCAGTCTGGGTGAGGTGGAGTTAGTATTTGCTGAAAATAAACGTTTCCACTTGGATGTGGATGAGAACCATGTAGAACAGAAACTATGTTATGAGAAACTGAAAAAAATTAAACACAAGTTTCCCATGATTATCTTCTAGTCCACTTGTGCTGTCCCCAGTACGTAGTCCTGCTATGGCTTGGGATGCCATGGTTTGCAAAGAGTATATTGGGACTAGCTGGTGGCTCACTGCCATTGCACGGATTAGTTCCACAGGTCACTGAGAGAGGTTCTGGCTGTAATGAGCATGCTGATGTGCCAGACTGGCTTCCGCAAGTCTGGGACTGTAGCATTCAGGCAGACTCTGGGCAACAACTTGACAGCCTGGTGCCCCAACCCTGTCAGTGGGGCAAGCCAGATGTCTTCCAAGCTTTGCTCAGCTGTGACTGTCTCTTTTCCTGCTCTTCCACACCGTGAAATGAACTTGGGTTCGATAATCTGGTCCTCAGTGGCTGGCATCTTGCTCTTGCTTCCAGGTGACAACGGCCTTGGACAGGCTGTCCCCCCACTGCCAATAGTGTTTCTGTCTCCACTCAAACAGACTGTGCAGTCCGGCAGATCCTAGAGGCAGCTCTGTTGCTAAGAGAAGTAATTTGAGTGGGTTGCATGCTAGCTTTCAGTCTGAAATGTCATCTCTGAGGCATAATCTTTTATTTAGCTAAATATAGTAGTAAGAAACGCCACAGTGGGAGTAGTCAGGGCAGTATTCTCTGTAGCCTCATTTAGCAAACCGTGTAAAGCAGTTAAAGCTTTGCCTGTAGCAGAGCAGGAGGAGAGGGAAACCTGTCCATTTATGGAGAAGTCATCCTTGTATCCTTCTATTAAGATTTTTTAAAATGTGTGCTTTGGATTTTCACGCTGTTAATTTCTCTTTTCTAGATGAAACCACTGAGCCAGAAAGTTCTTCCAGAGATTAAATTGGAGCCCCATGAAGTGGATCAGTTCCTGAACCTCTCTTCTAAGGAAGGTCTGTTAATTACCAGCCTAGAATGCAGGAAGAGATGACCAGAATGCACAATTATTGTACTTTACCCTGATTAAATATTTGGCTTCCTCATTCACCATGTTAATCTTTAGGCTGAACCTGTTGCCTTCTAGGGATTCAACTCAGGCTGCTGAAGAGCCAGCCTCTCTCTTACCCTTGTATGTGTTGGGGTTTTTTTTCTTCCTTGCTCATCACAAACAAAACGATCCCTTTTTTGTCTGTAGCATAGTAAGAATTGTACAGTTGCTGAAGGGAGCTTGAATCCTTAAAGTACAGGACTGTTTAGGGTAGAAGAGAAATCAATTTGAGGAGACTTAATTAAGCATAGAAAGCCTGAAAAGTGTAAGTGGAAACTTCAGTGTTTTAACATCTGATACAAAAGTGACTTTATATGAAATTAGGTCCATCTGTTTGTAGCACATTTATTTTAGTAGTTTTTAAGAATTGTCAGGATCCCTTTGTGCTAATCTATAAATGAGGAAGGAGGAACAATGAACCCTACCCTGAAAGTTACATGTGGTTTTCTGGCACATAACGTATTAACCCAAGAAAAGTTTGAAAGGGCCAAATATTTGTGCTGAAATTTGAGCAGTTAACTGCATCTCAGTTAGGAACACTTGATACTCTGTTAGGGAGATAATTTGTATAGGTAAGTAGAACTGCTCTGGGGAGAGAAGCATGCGGTGTAGCGGGTGAAAAAAGGGAGGCTATATCTCAACCCAGGGCATAGAATCAGTTGCTCCATGTGTGCACTTAAGGGCCTTGCTGTTTTTCAAGTGTGTGTCATCTTCTGGGAACTCCTAGACTTAAGATGCTAGGAAAAAAAAGAGCTCATGTATAATATAATATTTTTTGTGTTACTATTTTTCTTCCTCCCCCACCGCCCATTTGATCTTTTCAACTCAGATTTGCAAAGTGCAACAGAAATGGAAGGTGGCAAAATTCAGCCTTCTGTCTTCCTACTCCTGATTCTCATTGCTGTAAATTTATCTCAGAGAAAAAAATGACTTAGTTATGGCTGTTATGGACATCTGCTAAATTGTCCATGCAATATGAGTAGGTGAGACGTTGGTAGTATGAGTAGGTGAGACATTGCCCTGTTTTTCTTGGTCTGGACCAGTCTGGTCATAAGTAGCACTCTGCTTGTCAATTCTAGCACAGGTTCTTTTGGCTGCAAATGCAGTAGAAGTTAGCTTATGGCCCTGGAGAGCACAGTGTGAGAGAGCTTCCTGTGGTGGTTGCCTGTGCTGCTCCTGCTCCATCAGTACATTAAAGCCTTCGCTGTCACTAGGTTGTCACTTCCTCTCAGTTGTGCCAAACCAGGTCCTTAGGAGGCGGATTATTTCTCTCTTCCCTGTTCATGTAACACCTTGGATATGATCCCTTCTCTTGAAAAATACTGGCAATTTGTTTAATTCACAGCAAAGTTAGGAAAGACTGTTGTTTTTGGAGAGAAAGCACGCCGGCTCAGAGCCCCTTTTTTAATGTGGTTTCCTAGGGACAGGGAACTTGTACTGAAGGGTTACACTGAAACCTCAAAGCATTTGGAGAAACTGAAATGTAGGTAGAAATGACTGGAGCATATGCAGAGAGCCCTGTTTTGTCTACTGAACCTAAAGATAGCCCCTGCATTTCATTCCTCCTTTGGAGATCTGCATGCTTAGAAAATCTTGCAAGTTGCCATTTTTGTGTTGATCCATGTTTTTAGCAGACAGCCCTGATCTGGAAACTGGGGTGGTGGTGGTAGTGGCAGCTCTCATGGAATTTTAAATTGGCACCTCAAAACCTTGTGTTATATGTCTCTCTTGCCATTTAGCAGTGGATCCCCTGCATTTACCTCCAACCCCTCCTAGCAGCCATGGGAGTGACTCTGAAGGAGGGCAGAGCCCGGCTAGATCGCTCCCTCCTTCAAGCCCAATTCAGATACAAGCCACAGCTAAAGTGGCATCGCGCACAGCTTCAGCGCTCTCCAATTCCCCCCTCCTGACTGCACCACATGTAAGTTGGGCTGACTTTTTCCAGCATCTATCTATCTGATTCACTTTTATTCTTCTTTTTTTTTTCCCTAATGATTGTTTTTGCCATGGATTTGCTAACTTTCTGTTGTTCTTTACATTAATCTATCTCTGGTCAAAACTGCACATCCAGTAATTCTTGCTCGCTGGTCTGGTCTGTTCTGTTCCCACAGAGAACAGCGTGTGCCTCTCTTCTAAGTTGAGACAGGGCTCAGCAGTGTTATTAGGTTTCTCCCAGCATGGTTTGTATTTTGCATTAGGGCACAGCCCTGATGGCTTAACCTGTCCCTGGTAGATCTGCATCTGTCACCTTGTTGAAAGCAAGTGGTGTTCTTTAGGGAGGGATTTTCAGTAGTGCTTCTCATTTGCCTCTTTCCCTGTTTGAGCCAAGGGACGTTTGGCTCAGTTGGGCTCAGTCTGTGAAGAGCTGGGCTGAGAACAGCTGTTTTGAGGGAACCCTGTCCCACGGGTTCAGTCTTCCAATGGAAGCTACCTAAAAGGTTTTCCCTTTGCATGCATGCCTGGTTACAAGAGGCTGCTGTGTTAGTAAGCGGGGTCCTCTCTGAAGTGGGAGAGCTGCCATGCCTCTCTTCCCTAACACCCTTTTTCTCCAGGGCTGTGTGCACTTACTGTTACACTATTTCATTTCTATGACACTTGCAGAAATTACAGGGGACCGGCCCACTCATCCTGACAGAGGAGGAGAAGAGGACACTGATAGCAGAGGGGTACCCAATCCCTACCAAACTGCCCCTGACAAAAGCAGAGGAGAAAGTCCTGAAGAAAATCCGCAGGAAAATAAAGAACAAGGTAAATGTTAGTTAGCTTTATGGAGTAATTCCTGCTCGGCTTAAAAAAACGCTGCAGCAATTCTGCAGTAATGGTCTGTGGTGCTGTTAATGCTGTAAGATTACTTTTATTGAAGTGTTTTCCTTTGTTCCTAAACACATCCCTCAGATTGTCACTGTGAGGGTGTGCCCCTGCCCGGGTATTTACCTGAACACACGAACAATAGAGTATTTAGCAAGGAGGGTATTAAGTTGCAGGTCCTTGGCTCCATTTTAAAAACAGTACAATCCTACCCTTATGGCAAGCAAGGACCTCTGTATTCTTTCTGTGGTGATGAAGGTGTTCTTTGCTACTGTTTGATGTTTTGAAATCTGACTGTGTGTTTCAGTGGCCTAGTCTTTTGATCATTGAATTCCATGGTCTTTAAACAAATGGTTGATATTAGGGCTGTGAAATGCCTTACAAGTCTTTTCATTCTCCCAGCGGTGGGGAAGAGCCTAGTCATAGGAAGGAAAGCATTTATTTACTATTTTTTCCAGACTTGGCCAGCTCATTTGTTCTAGAGGATGTTAGCACATCTTTAAAAGTTAATGCATTCTGTTCCTGGTTTTGCAGATAAAGGTGTAAATTTGCCCACACTGAATGGGAAATTGGTTGTGTAATATACTTTTTGAAAAAATGTTGGAAGTCACCTTCTGCATTTTATGTCCCTCTTTCATGTTAGGAGTCATTCATATTGGAGGGGATCTCTGGAGGTCCGTTGGTCCAACTCTTTGCTTTGGAAGCAGGGTCAGCCTAGAGCAAGTTGCTCGGGAATTTTAGTCACATTTTAGTGTCTCAAAGGGTGGGTGATGAGTGCCCAGCGTCTCTGGGCAACCTCTTCCCATATTAGGCCACTCCTGTGGTTAAAAAAAAATAAACAAACACACCAGAATTCTTAATGTCTTGTTGCAGTTTGTATTTGATGCCTCTTCCCATTTTTCTGTATGCTTCTTGGAAGTCTCTGACAGAGCAATAGGATTCCCTCCATAGCCTTCTCTTCTTAAATCTGAACAAACTCAGCTGTCTCTGCCCTTCCTGATGTATCATGTGCTCCAGCATGCTTATTATAGCAGCGTTGCTCCTCTGGGCTTGCTTCTGTACATCCAGAGTGTTTATTTCAGAGTCACAAACGGTACGCGGTACTCAACTATGGTCTTGCAGGCGCTGAACAGAGGGAAAGAACCATTGCTCTTGACCTGATAGCTACAATCTTGTTAATGGATCTGTTTGGCTGCCATTGGTATGGGGGCATATTGCTGGCTTAGGTTGGATTTGTTATTCATCGGAACATGCAAGTGTTTTTCTCCAAAGCTGCTCTCTAGCACATGCATGGGCTGTTCCTCTCCCAGATGCAGGGCATTGTCCCAGGATCATATTTCAGTATTTTTCCTAGGATATTCTCTCCAGATGAATCTGATTTACTTTTTAAGGTTAGTTCAGTACGAGTGGGGAATGATCTTTTTTCCTGCTACAGAAGGAGCAGTCTTGCTTCAGGATGTGGAAAGGGACCAAGTCAGTGCTTCGCTTACCAGGAATAGAAATGAGAACAGCACGGAGGCTTGAATGTGATAACGTCAGGGCTTTTTACCAGTTTATTAATTCATCTCTGATGCTTTTTTTTTTTTTCCTATGCAAATGTTTAGTGGTTTGTGGTTTGGTTTTTTTTTCCCCTTAGATCTCTGCCCAGGAAAGCAGAAGAAAAAAGAAAGAATACATGGACAGTCTGGAAAAAAAGTAAGCCACCCTCCTTCCTGTTTCAAATGGGCCAATAGCACTGGTTGCTGGACTGGGAAGGGATCCAGCTGTTGATGCTGGGACTGTTTCGTGCACAGAGTGCCAGCTGCCATCTCGTGGTTGTGACTGAGAAAAGGCCCTTCGTATGGCTTGTGCTGGGGTGCTGCATTCGTAACCGTGTCTACGTCCTGCTCCTTGCTAATATGCCGACAAAGGTCTTAAAGGCAAGATCCATCCGCTGCCAGCCTCCCCGTCCTGCCGCTCTGCTGGCCTCGCGGGTGGGCAGTGTCCGAGGGAAGGTGGGTTCCCAGTGGATATGTGCTGTCTCACAGTGCAGATGGAGACAGAAACAGGAAGTGGGTGAGTCAGGACTGCCTGGGAAAAGTAGCGGGCCTCAGGAAAACAGCATGTGACCCATTGGCTTCCTTTAGTGAGAAGGAGCCAAACCCCTAGTTAGTGATTTATATCCCGAGTTAATCTTTCTTCCAACAGACAAGTATTCTAGTGTGCCTCTTATGCACTTCACCAGATGGATCTGTTAAACCCCTTGTACCATCTTTGGTGATATCCTTGATGTAGTTTCTTTTTTTTTTCCTTGTCTCTTTAAAGCTGAGTCTTGCTTTCTCAGACTTACTCTTGTGAAATTCCACCATATGCATACAGATATCAAAGCTGTTTCCCTCTACTTTCCTTCTTGAAGCTGTTCCAGCTGATCATGTTTGTCTTTTTGGGAGTCTCGTGTTTTGACTTGGCCCTCTTAGGTAGCATGTCATACGATAATCAGCTTTAATTTAGGGGGTTTCCAGGGCCTGTGTGGAAATGAGCACTCTTGGAAACGGATCCTCCTAGCTTATTAACCTCCCTAATCGTGAAAGTCAAGGATCTGATTTGAGAAGCGTGGCATTCCCTAAATTTCTTGGTCCCTCATCCTAGCACTCAACTCCTTTGCACAGAATGCTTGCTAACGACATAAATACAGCATGTTCTGTGGCTCTCAGAGTACCTGTCCCATGGCCTGAGAAGGTCTGAGCAAGGTCTTTGCTGTTGCTATTTTGAGGGGTAAAAAGTAGTTACAGCCTATCCTGAATGAGCTGCACCTGCTGGGATGTAGTTGAGGACCGTAAGCAGGTGCTCTGCAGATAGTAGTATCTTTTGAAGGTCTTTTACGCCATGAAGTATGGTTAAAAGTTATGACTAAAGTTCTTTGGTGTAACGTTTTGTTAAATGCAGGCAAGATCGTAGAGGTCTCTGTGAAAGCACGTTTAATAAAGGACTGTCTTCCTTGTATTCCTCTTTGTTTCCTATAGAGTTGAGACTTGCTCAAATGAAAACAGTGAGCTGCGTAAGAAGGTTGAAGTCCTAGAGAATACTAACAGGTAAGGTGTGAAGGGGATAATACAAAACTGCAGTGTGATGTTCCAGTGAAAAGTGAAAATCTGGAAGTTAAGAGATGAATTGAAACGTGAAGAATAGCTGTATCTGATCTGGTTAATATCAAAGAAGGATGAGGAATGCCAGTTGACTGCAGTGCGATGTAAAGCATAGAGACTTTGATGTTGGGTCTTAAACTGTCTCCCTAGCCTGTGGTGTGCTTGAGAAACCTTTTAGCAGTCTTCTTCCAGTTCTTCCACTGCCAAGGGAATGTGGTCATTGATATATAACAAACAAAATACTACAGCCCAATTCTCCAAATTGTCTTTATTTAGTGAAAGACTGTTTTGACAAGAGAGCTTAGCCTGCAGCAGGACACTTTCAGAAATTACAGTGCTGATGCTCAACAGTCATTATAATTTCTTTTGGACTACTAGATGTCCTCATAGTTATTGTGTACCCTTCTAAGCATCTCGCACCCCAGAATTTTCTTCGCCTGGAGAGGGGAAAATCAGCTGCTTGTTTCTTCATTTCTGAAGGAAGGAGTAACTCAGTGGTGGCTTTCTCAAAGCACACGTGCCAGAAAATGTTCAGTAGATGAACTTTTAATCAGATGTTAGCTGAGAGTTGAGTGTCAGTCATGACTTATGCTCAGTATGTTCTCAAAAGATGGCGACTTACAATGAGTAGGTACTGGATGAGCCCACTGTTAACACCTGCTAGTTAGAGGCCTTTGTAGTGATGGTTGAATATTACCATTGAACACAATGGTAGCACTGAAGTGTGGGAGGAGGCTGGGCTTTGAAGATAAGACCCAGGATCATGGAAAATGGCCCTAGAGCTTGTCTGGCAGCCAGTGTATTGCTAATTGAGTGGCATGTGTTGTTTCTAATCTCCGGA
Organism: Zapornia atra; assembly: GCA_013400835.1. NCBI lineage: Eukaryota > Metazoa > Chordata > Aves > Gruiformes > Rallidae > Zapornia > Zapornia atra. The sequence continues at coordinate 61,477 of VZTU01019520.1, read as the reverse complement.
TCAAATCTCTAATTTCACAGAGCCAGACCCTGTAGCACTGTAATTTGCTGGAGAGTCTCCCACACACTGCTCATGCATAAAGACATCTGCTGCTTGTTTGAAGAGAGCCAAGCCATTTCTCTGCCTCCTGTGTCTTCCTCCAGGGTTTTACATAAAAGAACCAGGAATTGTTGTGTAGGTGTGGAGTAGGGTATTCTCTCCTAGGATCAGTCTCAGGAGGTGCTGCTCTAAGGAAAGGTGCGGCTGTGGATGAACCACTCGGGGCAATGTGATGTCTAAATCTACAGTTGTCATCCCCATTTCAACTAAATTTGGCCAGCAGTTTTCATCTTGAAGTTATAGCGGATGCAGTCATGAGAACAGCTTTGTTGGTATTCTCAGTCCTTTTAGACAGGACCTTTAGCCTCTTCTTTATTATTTGATTATCCTAAATACTCTATAAAAATATTTAGCTAAGTGATATTATCTCCAAATCCTTCGTACCCTAGGCGTGTGAGACGAGCTGCATTGTTTTCTTCCCTGTGCAATAGCACTGATACTGATTTGTCATCTCCTGCAGAGAAGCAGATGTTCCTGACCCTCTGCACAGAAATTCTTGTAATTCATGGCAATGTTGTTTTGGCTATATAGTTACAAGCTGTACCTAAAATCTGTTAAGACTTCAAATTGAAATACTGAGAAATTTGTAAAAGTGCCTGCTTTCATCAAGCCTGAATGTACCACCTTATGGGTTTTTTCTCCTTAACCTTAAACAGCCACTTTTCTTATTTAGTGTGTAATTGTGCAGCTGTCTCAGAGAATGGTTTAATGTACATTATCCACTTCCTGCAGTGATTTAAAAATGTCTGGTTTCCTCCCTGGTATTTGCACAGAGCCTTGATGTGACATACAGAAACTGTTCAGATGCTTCAGGACTTGCCTTCACAGCAACCTGTAGCTGGCACTTCCATCTCCTAGATACAGTCAGATATCAAAGTTCAAAGCAGTTGTGGTGAAAGTTATGCAGTGTCAGTTTATTCTTGGATACCCACATCTAAATGTTAGAACTTTTTTTCCTCGAAGTTCCTAGCACAGAGTCATGCACACATGTATCTTATTTAATATGCCCAAAGCAGAGCCCCAGCTGACTTCAGTTACAACTTTGAGTGTTCAGTGCAGTAAAAATTGACAATGTCATTGAAGGTCTTGTCTAAAAGTAGATCTACAAACATCAGAACTGTTCTTTTGTGGTGAAAAATTGTAAGAGTTGAAGAAAGATAATGGGAAAATAAGACCTGTGATTGCATATTGACATGGTTATACATTCAGTGTGGGTGAAGATAAAGTTGGGTTTTTACCTTGCTGGAAAATTGGGCTAGAGCTGCTTACCAGAAAGTTGATGCACATGTATGTGCTGTCAGTCAGTATCATGTTTTTATAGTCTGGCTGGAATCAAGAGGAATTGAAGGGCAATTTCCAAAATGTGCAACTACTGAACAGCAGAGTTTCCCTTTAGTATGTCCAATCATTTTTTTAGAGCATGTCATTCTATATATAGAACACATTTTGCACAGATGCATACCTAAGGCTTCAGGGAAACCCTGCTTGCCTTTCAAAATCTGGCTTCAAACCATGGAAACGTTAGAATGGCTTCCGGCGAAAGCGTTTCTACGTTCGTAACATGAACAAATGGAGAAGAGGCTTCCCTGAGAGCCTGTTTTAGCTTGAAATTCTGGAGATATGAAGAGATGTCATGTAGAAGGTGCAAGTGTGGTCAAAACCATTGCATCCAGAGGCATCTCCCTTGACATTTGTGCATCTTAAAAGCAAGGCAGGAGGATGGGGGGATCAAGATGCAGGGGAGTTCTTAGTTCTCATTACTCTGAGTGGGTGACTGCAGCATTTTTGGCATCTTCAGTATTAGAACACTAGCATATGCTTCCTCTCCTAATTTATGTGACTCAGTCCCTTAAAAGAAACTCATCCAAGTTCTTTTCTAGGCAGTTTTCTCAAAACCAAGGAAGTGTATTATTACATGCGTATCTGTAAGGTCTTGTAGCCACAACTGTGACAGGCTCTCGTTGGTTTCAGTACCATCTGAACATGTGGGATACTGCTCTCTTAAAAAGCAAAGGGTCTGAAAAGAAACTGACACCAAGAGTTGAACTGAATTGTGCCAGTCATGGAGAAGGCTTGATCCATTCATGTTTTGGCACTGGGACAGAAGGCAGAAACCGACAGTGATCTAGGGGATTGAATATAGTCTCCAGCACCAGTGCTGTCTAGCTGGGAGCTATGGCTCTGTGGGCTTAAAAACAGCATTGAGACAGTTAGTAGCACGTGTGACATCCAAGAAGCAGTTTTGATTTTCAGTTCTGTTGAGTCTGTATTTATAAATAAACTGATCATCATTCCTGGAGAAATACTAGACATAGGGTCCATAGGTTGAGTGTCACACATGCACAGTACATGCAAGCAGCTGCTAGAGCTGCTCCTGTGAAGTAATGGCCAGCAAGTTGTATAGATCTTCACTCTGACAGGCACCTTAAAGGCAGTGGCTTTAGAAATCAAATTGCCATTCTTCCATTTCTCCTGCTCCTGCACAAGCTATTGAAAGGTCATCTAAACAACAAGTTGCACATCAGTCTGACCCACCAAGGGTTTATTGGCACCAAAGCTGCCAGACTTCACTGATTTGCCTGGCTGTTCCTTGATTTGAGGCTGGCAAAGCCATTTTACCAAGTTATTTTCAAGGAGTGAAGCTTCTGGATTTCAGTTGCAGTGAGGTATCTTGCACTTCAAACCATCTTTATAATAGCTGACAAAGTGTGGCAGCCCTGGAGTGACTCCCTCTTTTTTCAAAGCAGCAGGACAGTGTTTTTATACTGGAAATCTTTGAGGAAAAATGGATGAATTTTTTTCTTAATAATGCAAATGAGGAAAAAATGTGGATTTTTCAGATATTCTGGTCTTTCAGTGAAAACCTTACTTTGGGATTTACTTTCTTTCCTACAGATAGGATGGGCAGAGAAGGAATCTGTAGAGTTCGAAGACAGAGTAATTTTTTCTCTATATATCAAAATCAGGCTTTTTTTCCTCACAAAGTAGATAAAGTCTCTGAAAAATGGTGATCAAAATAACCAGTGTTTGGTGTCCTATAGAAGTTGTCTGCTTTTGTTCAATCCATGTTGTATTTTAAACAAGGAAGGATCAAGGAAGCCTCTCAGGTGGCTGTGTCCTGGAGGTACAAATTTCCTTTCCTGGAATCAGAGGGGAAGCCTTGTCTTGTTCCTTACTCTGGTAGTGAAAGGGACTTTTCTGAAGATGAATACGTGAATGTGCACATGAAAACAAGACATCACAGGCAGAGCAAATTTGCTGGCAGAGTGTGGAAGGGAGAGCAGGAGTCTTCAGTCACTTTACAGCTTTCCTATGAGGTGCTTCCATTGGCAGGGAAAAGCGTGAAAGCACGTTCACGCCTCCTACAGAGGTGACCCTCTAATTGAATGTCCCTGGGAAACGTGTCAGACAGCGAAAATAATCCCTGTGGGTGCAAAACCCCCTTATGCAGGCTGCCTTGGGACTCAGTTTTCTCCTGTTAGGACTTGGACACAGGCAGCATGTTTCTCTAAAAGCATCCGTGGCCGCCTTGCTGCTATTTAGAGGGAGTGTCTTCTTTTCACCTTAAGTTCCTGTTCTACAGACTGGAGAGCTGCTCCTTTTCTCTTCTAGTCCAGATTGTACCTGCAGTCAGCCAGTAACAATGAAGGCAGCTTTGGCATGGGAAAGGGGATGTTTTGACCTTGGAATCCAGTCTTGCATGATTCCAAATTCCAGTAGAGAATAAAAGCACTGAGGAGTGCTCTGTTTTGGTAGTAGTGACAGGGTAAACTGGTATCATCTCTGAACAAATTTGTTCCTTGCTCTTAGTTTGAAAATACACTTGTAGCCTGTCAGCTTCCAACACTGAGTCTTTGCTGAGAAAAAGACAGTAGCTCTGCTCAAACAGTTAAATGTCTTGGGGGAGAAAAGCATGGAGGTAGTTGGTAAATAAGGTGGGTGATGAACCCTCTGGGTACAGGAGACTTCAGAATACCTGCTTAATTATCGTTTCCAAAAAGAGAGTTTTGGAATCAGCTCTCTGGGCCCACTCTGCCTAGTGGGCTTTTAAAGTTGGACACAAAAAAGGCAGAGATGAGCAAACCGAGGAGAACTGCCTCTTCTCTGTAGATTTCCTCACCAGCCATTAGCGGTTTTCTCACTGACGCCTCCACAAAAAGTGCTGAGAACCATCAGCATTTCAAGCAAGTCTCTGTGAACCTCTGCAGTGTAGTGGATGGGAGGAGGAGTTGTGGAAAGATGCAGAAGGGAGCAGGGAGTTAGGATGGTCTCATTTATGTGATGGACAGTGTTTTCATCTCTTAATTTGCCTGTGGTCTCTTTAATAGTGAATAAAGGAATGAATTAGACAAATCACTTTCTTTTTTAAAATCCTGAGTTGCAGGATAAACTACGCTCTCAAGAGTGTGCAAGACATCCTTCCTTAATAAGTTGAGGAGCATCTGCTGGCCCAAATGAATCTGTGCTGTGAGCATACCTTGTGCTTGTTTCAGAATGCAGTCCTGAAGTCCTTGAATTCATTAAACTCTAATTAGCAATGAGCATTGATGATTAAAAAAATCTCTAATAATAGACAGACAAGTGTATATTGAGCTGTGAAGGCACCTCTGGGTCTGTCCTACAATTAGCTTTTAGCCAGTTTAATCTTAAAATAATCCTTCTATTTTCTCTGACATCCTAACCTTGCCTCTTGCTTTAGCATTTGACGTCACAGCCTCCAAAGCAGTTGCCCGGAGTTCTGTGGGGGGTTACCCTCTGCAATAGGTGGTGAGACTTGCAGGAGAAATAAAAAGGAAAAATGGCAACAAACAGCAGAATTAACATCCTGATGCAAAAGTGTTCTATATTTGACTGGGTCGAGGACAAGTATTTGGGTTATTCCCGATCTGCTAAAAAGCTGTGATGGAAACAAAATACAAACTGCTGTGAAAACCTTCCAGCAGTCGTTCTTTGAGATAATTTCCCATGTAAATGACTCATATCCTAACTGTAGGAATTGATGATCACACAGCAAATGAGTAACAGCCAGAAAGACAGAATACCTTCCTGGTCTCTTGGCTCCAGCCAGAACAAAATTGCCATCGTGGTTGGGATCTCGGATAGACACGGTTGCAGTAGCCACTTCAGCCATCTGTGATTTTTGTAAACTCCTGGAGGATTTAGCAAAGAGCAGTAAAGTGCTTTATTTACTATCTAAATTTATGAGAAATGAAGTCTGTGCTTATGTCTAGCTTTAGGACCTTAGCTTTGAAAATCATCCAGCATGTGGTCCAAGTCACTGTGCAGCAGGCTTTCGGAAAAAGGAGGTAGCTGTATACCTCTACTACCAATGAGAGCAGTTGTAAACTTGCTTCTGCACCTTTTCACAACATGGTGAAACTCCTGATGAATTCAAGACACAAAACCAGGATGTATATGCATCTGGTCATCTGCATGTAGAGCAGTTTCAGTTGTTTTTGTGTTTACCGTATAGTTTGTTGTAGAAACACTGAAAATACAGGTTTTATTTGTAAGAGCCTTCTGAAAGTGCTGAAGAAGTAAAGTTCAGGGACATCAGTTGAGAAAGCCAAAAGATCTCTTTGAATGGTACAGTGCTAATACATGTGAAAAATATCATAAAACTAAAATAATTTCTTGCTACTAACTTCAAGGGGAGGACTTCAGTGATCTCTACTTTGTCATAAATAAATGCCAAGTGTGGAATTTGAAGCAAAAAACTGTTTAACTTGCAAGTAGATCAATGCATTTGACACTTGTCTGTTGTCTTTCCTCCCCAGAACGCTTCTGCAGCAGTTGCAGAGACTCCAAGCCATGGTTGCAGGGAAAGTGTCCCGCTCGTGTAAGGCAGCTAGCACACAGACAGGGACCTGTCTTATGGTGAGTGTCCATAAAGCTGGGAATTGTAAGGGAACAAGAATCTCTTCCCACTGCTCAAAAGCATATGCCTTGTTCTGCAAAGCCCCTCACTTGCAAATTCTCAGCTTGGAAAAGTTCTCAATTTGACGTTCTCAATTTGACAATGAATTTTGAGGTAGGTGAGACTCCTGGCTGATGGACATTAATGGTTGTGGGGAGGTGTTAAATTCTGGAGGAGACTGGGCCTGTTCTTTCGATTGGGTGCTGCAGTGATGAAGGAGCACTGCTCCTCCGAGTGACCTGCTTTCTTATTTCCTACAATATTTTGTGTGAGAAATGGTGTCTAGAGTTGTCAAATGAGAATGACGGTGACCTTTGATGCCTGGTTCTTTTGATACCAGTAAAAATAAACTTCATCATCCAAATAAAAAAATATGACTAAGGCTGTGAATCTCCATCTGGCCTATTTCAGTAATAGTCATGATAAGAAAAGGAATTGAATGAAACTTTCCCACTTTTCCCTCCCTATATTCAGCCAGCAAGTTCCCTTTATACCAGTGCTATAAATCGATGGAAATTATTTTCAAGGCCTAAGTTTTTCTTCTAGTCTGCCAGCCACTCTGTCACTTTGAACCAAGACTGGGGACCAGCAGCAGAAATAACCTTGGAAATTCCCCACAGCTTCTGTAAAACACGTGTGGTGGTTGTGTCTGCTTTTCAGCGTTGGGAGTAGATAAGGCTGCAGGCCAGAATGGCGGCAGGCATTGAAAACAAACTCCAGCATTGAAACCTGCCCTTTAAACCACTGAACTGTTACTGTGTGTGTGATGCCTCTGTATGGAGTGATGAAAATAGCCTCAAATTACTTGTTTTGATAAAGTGACAGATCTGCTTTGTGTTGATTCTTAGTCCGAGAGCTAATGCACTCAGCTCTTCTGCCTCCTCCCTTTGCCAGATGGTGGTGCTGTGCTTTGCAGTAGTTTTTGGCAGCTTCTCTCAGAGCTATGGGCCATATCCTTCAGCTACAAAGATGGTGTTGCCCAGGCAGCATTCGTCGCCAGAGTCCTACACAGACTCCATTGGTAAGTGACAGCTCTCAGTCTTGCTTCCTCTTTGGTTGTGCTTCGGCACTTGTTTTCCACCCCCGTCCCTACCCCCCTTCTCAAGCACCTCTTGGTTTTCTGCCCCTGAGTTCTTTAGCTGTGTCTTTTAAAGGATAGCTTGGCAGGATGCTCTGGTGGCAGAAGACTTAATAGACATGGGCAAAGCCTTTCCTCACTAGCCTGCTTGGTTCTTCTCTTTAAAGCAGTTTTGTTTCTGCTGATGGAACTAAAGCTAGTGGTCTGTGAACAGCAGTGGGATTTCTACTTTGTAGTAGATGTTTGTACTGTTAAAACGTGCAGCTGATACCAGCTGATGTCCTTTGCCAATGTCATTGAGAAGTCCGAGGACTGAGTTACTGTTAGTATTATATACCTGTAATGAACCAGTTGGTTTCAGAGAATATTATCGAAGTGATGGTTCCATTTTGTTCTTGTTTTGTGAATAATTCAGAGCTTTTTGATCCCTATCTGGACTATTTGATACCTCAGCTATCAAATGAGCAGTTAATCATATGGAAAGAAAACACCTTTGCAGCTTTGGTTCTGCTCTGATGGTTTCCATCTCTTGAAATGACCTGGGCTGTTCTCTGAGCTGCCTGTTTCTCATCTCTTCTTGCCTTCTGTCCTTGCATGCAGTGAGGTCAAGGAGTCTGCTAATTTATGAAGAGCCTCACCAACTGGAGGAGTCGTCAGGTCCGATCTCCTTCGCAGATGGCAACGACAGGCCAGCAGACCCCTCCAAGTACGCAGGGCTGTCCCTGGAAGCCATGCCAGGGGTGCAACAGGATGATGTCATGCAGTTCACAATAGCCAACGAGACGAGGCTAGAGAAATCGGTGCTGCTGGGCCTGCAGCAGCACAGGTGAGTGCGGGGGGTGGGGTGGGTGTGGGGGGGGTGTGTGCTTGTCATGTGTGTTTCGGTGTCACTGTCTTTTTTGCCTGGAAGTCAGCAGTAAGACTAGGGGTTCGGCTATGCTGGGAGCTGAGAAACGTGAAGTAAGGTGAGGTTATAGGCAAAGTTACTGTTACTTTGGAGAAGTGATTGCAACAGTAGTGTAATGATACAGCTACCAAACTCAGTGGCAGAAACCTAGCCCTGGTAAGCCTGTTAGTTGTGCCTACCCATTTATTTAAGCACTCACTTCTGTTTCTCCTAAAGGAATATGCTTTTACCAGTCGGGTGGAAGCGTGAGGCTGTGACTCACTGGGCTTTTTATGAGGTTAGGGTGTGAAGAGCTGGAGCTTCTTGCAGCAGTGATCTTACTAAAGCATTATTGTGGAAAGTTTTCAGGACTCAGTCGTAAGAGGCAGGCTTGTAAAGTTATCTGAACTACTTAACACAGAGCTCCTTTGTATTATTTTTAAACATAAATGTAAGGTTCTGGGGCCTCTGCAAAGAGTTTACATGTGTGCCGGCAGTTTTCTTTCCACTCTACCTTTTCTTGTCCTGCCACTGTTATGTTGGCCCGGGTCTTGGTCTGTGCTAGCAAGCAGTAGCAAGCACACCAAACAGTGGGAGAGGCCTTTTGCTATTGCAGGGGCTAGGATGATCCATGTCACCCCAAGCTTGCCTTCTGAGCACTAGTGTCAAAGCTAGACCTAGAGCCAGAGATGACTAATTCCCTGTGGTGTTATATCCCAGCTGACAAGTACCTGGTAAATACTGAGTGCCTTTTTAGCAGTAGCCAATTCAAGCAGGACACGCTTAAAAGGTGACTATTAGTGTTAATCTTTGTTGTTTTGGTTTCTTTGTTCCCTGCAGAGTCAACTCCGAACTAGAAGGAAATGAAACACTGAAGATAATTGAAATAGATAGAAGAGTCAATGCCACCTCTTAAAAATAAAAAAAAGGCCTTTTTTCTTGACTTTACTCTTTCCCACATATTTTCAACCAAAGTCCCCCTGACTTGTCATCCTCAGTGAACCAAAGCACAAAAGAGAGGGAGTTCAACTTCTGCATTGACTGGTGAGGCTGTGACTGCAGATGGGATCTCTTGCCTTTGTAACTCCCTTCCTCACTTCACACATGGTCTCTGTCTTTGCTTTTAGTCCTTCCTGGTCTGATGCTGCAAGAGTGGGATTGAATGATGCTGGCAGGTGGTGCCAGCAGCGTGCAGGTGACTGGTGGTTGTGTGTGTGTCTGCATGCACACGTGGCGACCTGAGCACAAAGACATTCTGTAGAAGGGTGAAATACACAAAACCCATGGGAACTTGTGGGTGATGGGAGCTGAGAGAAAGCTGCTGCTCAGGATCTAGCCACGGCCCCATGCCTACCGGTCTGCAGCACTTGAGCCTTTTGTGGAGGGGTTGGGAAGCATGTGTGTAGCCTGCTTCTGCAGGACAGGAAAGGGCCCTGATATGCTGAATTAACAGCGCAGGCAGGAGAGAGGGGAGCAGCGATGCTGCTGAATTGTCCTCCCCTCACTCTTTCTTGTCTCTCCTCCAGCTTCTTTATCATTTAGTTGGGTAGGTTTCTTGCTGGGTTAAAAGCAGTCTTGGTAGGCTTCCCTACTGCTTCCACCCTAGTGGAATTCAAGCAAAGATCAGTTGCTGTCTTGTCACGCTTCATGTGGGAGAATTACACTAGTTTAACTAAATCTGTTTAGAAGGAAGGTTTTGTTAAACTTATGCAATGTTTTGGATGGATGTCCTGTAATCTGAGGCTAATGTGTTTGGCTTCAATCAGTTCCTTCCCAACAAACTAAATCAATGTAAGGCTTAAACCAGAAGTGCCTCCTGAGAGGACAGTATGGATTTAATTTATTGGCTTTTAGATGCGTTGATGGAATCTCTTATGTAAACCTGGTCTCAGATTGTCCTGTGTTTTCCTTTCCTCACCATCTTCCTGTTACTGTTGTAAATAGTATTTATTAGCTTTGCAAAATTGTGTTAAGGCAGTCGCAATGAAGAGAACTGAGCTCCCCTAACCCTGCAGATGATCTGGGCAGACTCTGAAATCAGTCTTGCAAATATCACTGAGCACCCATTTCCCTCCCCCAAAACTTGAATTGTCCTAAAATAAAGCCATGTATCTTCCTTTTACTTCCTTTTCTAGAAATGTGATCTTACACCAACCGCTTAGCCAAAAAGATAGGGGTATAGGTTACCCAAGGTCGGCACAGTTTAGTTCTGGAGGTGGTAGATACTGTATTAAGATCATGGCAAGACAGCCTCTGACCTGAGGAGTTGTGTACGTAGACAGGAGACAAGGCAGAAGAGAGATGGGGTGGGCACATAGGGAGCTGGAGTGACTGGCCCAAGTTCAGCAGAAAAGCCAAGAGCAGTATTCAGGTCTGATCCTGGTCCAGTACTCTTTTCTCTCTCCTTTGTCTCTTCCTTTCCTACGTAGCTGTTGCCTTTAAGGGTTCTCCCTCTCTCAGTGCCCTGCCCGTGTCTTTACCCAAGCTGTGCTTCTTGCAAGTTGTCCTTGCGGTGGCACAGTTGAACCTACCCCAGTATGTGAGCAGGGTTTTGTCTGGTTGCTACAGAAGGGTGCTCAGACTCCATTGAGGATGGATTTAATGTGAAGATTCTCATTCAGCAGGCTAGCATAGCGGCTTTCCCGTTTACCAGAAGTCGTCGATTTATAAAAAGAATAAAGATTTTTGAAGCTCTTTTCTTTTTTTTATTTTTTTCCTAATGATAAATAAGGGAAAAACTAACGTAGCCTTACAAGTAATTTTTTACCATGTACAGCAGCTAGTTTTCCTGCAAGTATTCTATTTTGTAAAATACTGGATTTGTATTTTATTACAGCAGCTGCTACACCAGCTCCTTTCTTGTTCTTCATTCTCCTTAGTCTTTCTTCCTTCGGTATCCTGTGTGCAGCCCTCAGCCCTGACTCAGAACATAGCGAAATGAATGGAAAGAATTTGGTGAATTACAGGGGGCTGTGGATCAGTCCCCACTGTGCCATTTTAAGGTGTTTCACGTTAGTGACAGTGAAACAGGTGCCTGACTTCATGAGCTAGTGATGAGCTTTGGTGTACAGACATGCTTTCTAGGTAATGCCCTATGCCTTCTATGCAAGTGCCTTTTTATTACTTTCCCTTTGGTGACAATGAGAAGAGTGATGCTGTTGTAGTCTATTTTGCAAGTGTTCCCTTTTTCTTGGCATGGGTCAGTGTCCTTCTGAAAGTCTCTCTCTGCCTTCACAGTGATCCTGCTGGGTCTTCTGAATCATTCCAGTATCCAACAACGTCTTTTGTGGGGGCTTTTAAAATTTTTTTAAAAATATGATTTAAGGCTTTGCATAAATAATGAACACTGGTGGTTGCCACAAAGGATGGCTACATTGCTCAGCCACATGAGGTCAGCAAAGTGACAGGAGAGAGCTGGGACTGACCCTTCCACTGCTGTATGGCAGCTCAGCACAAGTGGGCATGGTCATAGCTTACAGAATTCCTTAATTTTTTTTCCAGAGCACCCGTGGTTTGCCACCTCTGAGGGCAACTGAATGGTTAAGTCTTCTGCAAGAGAGGCCCAAACGCTGCTCTTGTTAGTTTGCACTGTGTGTGCCATAAGTAGGAGGCTGCTTTGCCTGAGCTCATGCCCATTACCAGTGAAATGATCACCTCCCACTGCAGATACAGCTGACTTCACTGTATTAAAACTGAAATTGAATCATTTCTTAATATTTAAAGGACAGATGATTTAGCAAAGCCCAGACAACACCTTCCCCCTCTCTAAAGCCTACTACACTAGTCACCATTAAAGCTTTGCCCTTTCATTTGCTTAATTTAGGCATGTCAGTTCAAATCTGATTGAGAGGTAGTCATGTTTTTGTCTGGAGCATTCTGAACTGGCCACGGCCTGGGTCAGGCCTCTGAGCTAATTGATCCAAGCCAGTATGGCCATACCAGTTGTCGTGTAGCCAAGAAAATCTTGATCATCTATTTCTATAATCTTAATTTCTGTAATCCTTTAAGTTATTTTTAGGTACTCTTGTGGGGACCCTCTAGTGCACACATTGCTTGGGGTTTTATTATATGAAATATTACTTCTTTATTGTAAGGAAAACCCCTGCTTTACTTCAGTGTGTTTGTGATCGTTTTTCTTCAGGGGCCTTAATAGAACAGATTTCTCTGCTAGACACAGGGGGCCAAAGCATTTCCTGTCATCGCCTACCCGCAGGCTGTTACATGACAAGGATCTCGCTGTCTCCAGAGGTGGATCCTGCTTGTCTTGCCTGCCTGGCAGGGGGCAGAGGAGGCACTGCCAACCTCAGCAGTCCCGGAGTGACCCAGCCGTCGGTGCTGATGTTCCGCAGACCACATGGAGAGGCAGCTGTATGTGCTCTGCGTTACCAGGGAAGGAGTAGTAAGGGTTATTCAGGAAGGGTGCCAGTATAAATGCTTTTAATTAGCTCAGCTATATTACTTGAGGTCGTAGCCTTCTGCCAGTATACTTTTTTCCATGATCAGTGGCTTGGTGCTGTAGAATAATGAGCGGGTATGGACAGGATAGGCAAAGGCCTTATGTGCTACTTAATTTCCATTTCCACTACAGGACTTAAGTGATCCTTAGAGTCTTCAACTGTAACTTTATGCTGCTTGTCAGCACCATTTTATACACACTAGTAAACTTACCTTTTGGCCCGTAGCTTTAAAGCGTGTCTAGATCTGTCGGGCCTTTGCTTCTAGGGAGATAAGCTACGAAGGAATGTAGGGCATTATTTTATATATATATATATATATATTTAAAAGTATCAAGCATAGGGCATGTGACAGTTCTAACCTTGTTACCAGCGTGTAGATAACAGATAACTCTGGGGCTTTTCCCCCAGGCTATTTATAGTTCTTCGCCACATTTCTCTTATTTCATCTGTACCAGATCCCAGCTGGTACAAAACAGCATGCTTCTCACCGCTTCTGGAGGCTTCAGGTCTGATTTATACTGGCAGGGGACCACTCCTATCTCTGTGTAACAGTGTATCTCAATATATTCTTGGTTTTTCTTATGCAGGCCTGAAAAATAATCTGGAAACTTTTCTTTTGTATTTTTTTTCCTCTTTCCTGCTAAGGAAACCATCCCACCTCTCGACTCCCATCCCCCCAAACTATCAGTGGTGAATTCTGTCTAGACACATTTAGAATGTAGGTCAAGTAAATGAATGATACTAATTGCTACGTTGGGAGGGATTTCCACTGAGTATTTGGGCTCTAGATTCTAGCTAATGGCAAGAGGCCATTGTACAAAACCCACGCAGCTAAGAACAGAAGTATATGGAGTATTTTTATACTCTTGGTGACTAAAATATTTCTTTCTCAAGTCACTAATTAGAAGGGGAACATTGTGTATTCTGAAGGTGACATGGTAGGTCAGTACTTTGTAACTACAAAAGTTATACTAGCCTATATAAGTTGCTTAGTGCTGTGATGGGTTGCTGCTTTGCACTGTAGTGTAAGGATAAACAACTTTGGGAGTTGCAGCGGTGACTGAACTGGCTTATGTGTCCAGGTATTCACAAAGATGTAAGGATTCAATCAGTGGGCCAGGATATCTGAGTGTTCTCATGGCCAATAAAATAACAGTGGGCGTTTGGGGATGCGTTGAGGGTGTGATCCCATTCGTACTGCATTGCTTAGGGGATCAGCATCTATTGGAGACTCCAGGACTGAGAAGGTAATCACCATTTGTCTGTGTGGTTTTCTTGTCAGGCCTCTTCCCGCTTTACCTGGGTAGATGATGAAGTGACTCCCTGTGTAGAACAGTGTGCATCTCACAGGAAACTCACATTTGTGGTGCTAAAATGGAGTTTGGATATTCTTTATTACTAGTAGTCTCTTCTCTGCCCTAAAGCCCATCTCCACACTGTTCCTTCAAGAGCTGGAATCAAATAGGTGAGAACCAAACAGGGGAAGCCTGCATTTGTAGACCTATCTTACAGAAAAGACGAGAGAAATGGCAGGTGGAGGGACTCCTCTGACATTACAAGTCTAGTCCTTGATTCCATCAATCAGCAATGACCGTCTTTTTCATCGCTTCCCCCCATGTTCTAGCTTTACTTTTCCCCTTGCTCTTTAATACTGTGCAGTCCTTTTTATGTGTGTCTGACCTTTATGGGACACACCATTTTCCCTTCCAACCAGCAGGTAAAAATCTTTTTGAACTTTAACAGCCCATAATTAAGGGAGTGGAAGGGGAGAAGCAGAGGCAGGTAATCAATTTCCTTTAACAGAACTCTGTTCATGTCTGACTTTGCCCTATCAGGTTTTCATTCAGTGGCGCTGATGTAATGGCATCTTGCTTTCTTCATTTGTGCAGTTAGCAAGAACAAGTGCTGGCATGTGTGTCTCTCTGCACGTGTGCTTGGTGAGCAATTGAAAAACACAAACCAAAACAGCAGAGTTGTTTGGGGTTTTTTTTAATGTATTAAGTGTCACTAAATGAAGGCATCTACCTGAACACAGAGGGCACATTCCACTTGGTGTAAGAGAAATTCCAGGCGTTTCTCTCTGAAACTTTTTCACATTCCACATCACTGAGCACTCACAAAACTGTCGTGTGAACTGCTGTCTGAAGCCTGTCCTGTTTGCAGCTGCTGATGGAAGTTGTTGCCCAGCATCATTTTGTGTGTGTATAGAGGCTGCCTGGCCTTCCTGTGGGGCAGTTCTGGCTTGGTGCAAAAAACTTACTGCTTTAGGCTTCCTTGTATCTTCTGGTGTCATTTTTGTTATGTAGAATTTTGGCTTTCAATGCTTGCTTTGTTTTGTGTTTGGGGTTTTTTTAATGGTGTGAGTTAGCCTTAAAAAGTGGTCTCGGGGAGCTTGACAGCTCAAGAAACCTGATTTGTTAAGCTGGTCTGGGAGAGGACCTAAGGACCCCCCCTTCCCTGGGAGCACTACTGCCCTAACTGCCCCACCGCTGCAGTAGGATGCCAGTGAGGGGGATGCATTTGCTCAGAGGGCCACGTGCATCCTCACAACATTCTTGAGATTTGCTGGGCCTTCCAAGGGTAAATTACCTGGTGTCACCCTCTGGAAGAGCAATACATATCCAGGGCCAAAGCCATCGCCTTGGGCCTTGCAAAACAATACCTTGTGACTCTTGAGTCACTTGCGTGTGACACCCCTAAGGCATTTCAGCTGATCTTTCCCTCTGTTCATGTGGATACAATATGGGTCTGTGCAAACATTTGGAACTATCGAAGAGGAAAAGGATGGTGATGCTAGTGCAAAAGCACACCCCTCTCAGCTCCTTGTTGAAACGGCGTTGCAGCCTCTTCTGACTGCAGACACCTCTGTCCTTCTGCCATTAAGTCCGTTTAACTCCGTGCGCGTATGTTCAGTGCCCTCTGGCTTTGTACGAGTGCTGTCATCCGGATGCGGTCCCACCTGACGCTGCACGCTGCACGCATGTCCCTTGGGTGGGAAGGAACTGCTGGTTTTCCTTTCAATATTGTCTGCTTGATTCTACAAGAGAACAGACTACCTGCTTCTGTAGCCTAAACATGTACGTAGCGAAGTATGTTATGCTTTCCATTTCTTGCAAATAAATATTTTCTGTAGAAAAAGCAAATACAGCTTGTTTCCTTTCTTGATGGTTGGAAGAGGTCTGGTCCCTCGGCTTCGTATCCATCTTCAACACGGCAGAACCCTGGTAATCTAATGCAGTTCAATGCACACAGCAGTGTGTTAAACCAACAGTGTGGGTTTTTACTCAAGCTGTCTGCCCTCCCTCCTTTTAGATTAGCAGAGAATTATATCTGTAACGAAGGGTGGAAATTAGGTGAAGGCTGGTGACATTTAATAATGATCTCTGAGTGCAACTAGGTGATACAGCTCCATTAATATTAAATTCTCTCTCTATAAAAGTGGGATCTAGGAAGGCTGATGCTCAGAGGGGCACTTCAGCCCGGTGATGCCAGTCTGCTAACACATGCTGAAGCTTGATTCGTGTGGGCCAGAGAGACCTCTAGAAGGTAAGGGCTTTCCCTGCACTGACTTTACACTGGGCAATTAATTGATTAAAAAGAACTAATAAAAGATAGCTTTCTGCTTGGGTTTTTAGGGGTTTGGGTCCTTTGCTGGCCTCAGCTCCTTCCCTTACCCCAACTCAAGCTTGAGCACTCAGGAGCTTTCTCCAGCAGTTCAGAAGCTGCTTTTTTGCCTGTGTGAACAGTCAAGGTAATGCCCTGCAGCCCCAAAGCAGCATCCAGCCAGGGAAAAGAAATTACTTTGCTGCTTTGAGTAGACCTGGGAAAGGAAAATACCTCATTTCTTCCAGTCTGGGGACTCTGTGGCTTTGCTGGCCATCCAGGGAACTTGGCGATGGATGGCCTGGTACAGATGAGAAAATTGCCCTGCGCAGAGCTGTTTTCATGACTGGTGTAGTCATTTGTATTACGCCAGTTTTCTACTAGGAAAGGGATTGCAGATACATATGAGTCCCATACATCTGTGTAATAGGAATCAAGAGCTTACCCTCTGCAGGAAATACTAGCGATGGAAGTAATGGTTCCAGCTTTATGGAACTGAAAATGGGAGCAGAGCAGATGGGCTTGGGGCCTCCTTTCCAAGGCCTCTTCAAGAAGGCTGCTTTAGAGGTTGCAGAAGTCAGTGTACCGTGAAAAATGGAACACCCTGGCCTGCACTAAATTTGTACTTGATGTGGATCTTCAGAAATGCCTTGGGTTTGGCTAAAGAGGTTAAAGCAGAGAACAAATTGGTGAAGGGGGAAAAAAAGCCAGCACAACAGAAATCAAACCATATCTTCTCTCCTAAGCTCTGCCTTGCTTTTAACCTAAGGGTTGTCTTTGCTGCCCACCACGGTTCGCTATCTCAGGAAAAGGAAAGTGGAGAGGTTTGTTTATTTCCCCATCCAATCTTTTTGGTCTGTCCCATCGCGCATGCGGCCTTTCTGCGGTGCTGTAACAGAGCAGCTCTCCCAGGCAGAGCCCGGTTCTAGCACCAGAAGGTACTATCTAACCCTCCCTCAGTCACAGCAGATGATGAAGCAGCTCTCTCACACAAAATTCGGTTTCTGTACTTGAACAAAGAAGGTCTGTGGTGCTATTTCTTGGAAAGTGGGGGGAGAAGGGCCTTACTTTGCCTTTGAAGTTCTGCATCCTGCTCCTTTGCTCTCAACATTTCGGAGGTTACCACGGCCACCGTCTTTCTCCTGCTGCTGCTGGGTGCCCCTTGCTTTCTGAACAGGCAATTTCACTTGCCAGAACTATTGATCCAGGGCGCTTGTTAACAGCATCAAGCCTCACAAAACATTTTTTAGGGGAAAATCATTAGACCGTGACTGATGGGAGGACATTACCCCTGAGCTAAGCTTCAGCTAAGCTCAGTTCCCCCGAGCACACAAAATGCTGGCTGGTGATAAACGATTGGTTAAGGATCTCCTCGTCTCTCAGTGTTGCCCTTACAGCATCCTACAGCAGGCGATGCAGGGAGCCTGTGATTAAAAAAGAAACCCGCGTACAATGGAGAGGTGCCGGGTGATGGGCTGTCAGCCTCGCTACCTGTCACCTGCCGGTACACGCTGTTCTTCGAAAAGCGTGTTACTGTTCCAATTCAATGCTGAATTCTGATACTCTTTGAAGCTGATTCCTATTGTGGGGCAGGAGGGATGCACCTTGCAGTGCCTCTCACAGCACGGTGTGGGCAGTAAGACTTCACCTTCTGCCGTTAGCTGTCGCTTGTACCTATCTTACAACTTCACCACCCCACAGGTATTTCATGGCAGATTCATTACCAGTGCTTCCTTTCCTGGTTCGTTTGCTTTGGGTTGGATTTTTGGGGTTTATTTTTTTTTTAAGAATTGTGGACCTGATTAGCTTGGAGTTTGAGAGCAAAAGCTTGTACCTTTGCTGTAGATAAAATCTTTCTGCAGGAGCCATGTCCTGTAGAGACTGAGCACTGGATGAGGACCATGGAAACGAGCTTCTGAGTCTAGTCCTGCTCATGGCGTGCTGGTGAGTTTGGCTGATCCTCCTCTGTGCTTCAGATTCCTGGTCTGCAAAATGGGGCCAGCGGCAGCTTCCTTCTCTCTGATGAACCAAAACAAGGTGATCCAGAGGAGGTGGTAATTAGAAACAAAAGCATGCCTCACTTGGTGTTCAATGAACAATGCTGGTGTGCCTTGTCGCCCTTCAGCTCGTGCTTCAAAAAGTGACCGATTTGATTTCTCATTTTCTTGGGGCTGCCCCCAAACCGTCCCCACAGAAGCTAGGAATGACTTGTTTCACTTCGTACAGTTCAATTAGTCTTAAGTTGGATTTATACAAGTTCTATATGTTGCTATAAAATTACTATTTTGTGGGTCTGTGGTAAGGAGGAAATCACAAGTTCTGGCCCTTACCTTTGCTGTGGTGCAATCGAGGAAAAATTACAGTTGTACCCAAAGTCCACATCTGCCAGGGGTTGTCTTACTCTCACCGTCCAAAGAAATGCTTAGGTTCTGGTTTGATCCATGGAATTTGTGAAGGGGCAGCACCCAGCAGCTCCAGGACAGGATCTGGCCATCGTCACCTTCGCTGAGCGCCTTGGCAACAGGGCCCGGGGTGTATTTCTGTCTATGGCAGCCTACGCACAGTGCTGCAAAATAGCTGGAAAATGGTAAAAAAAGAAAAATGCAGGAGAAAGTAACTTGCCAGAGAGCTAATGGGAACCAGGGCTGCAGGGTGAAGCTGCTCTGCCCAGTGGGGTGATCTGCTGAGGTGGCTCCATGTGAAGCCTCAGCATCCATCAGTTACCTGATGGGTGCTCTACTTGAACTTCAGGTGCTGACCTGAACGGTGCGGGCGTTATCTATTGGTGTTGGATCTGGGAAGGGAAGCTGGTGGCTGGTTCAGTCATGTTTAAATATAATAAAAAACCCGAACTGGGGGGATGCAACGTGTGCATGTGTGTATATATAGACTTAGGTACTTTAGTATGTTTGCCTGGAGGGTGAATTTTGAGGGTTAGCCTGAGAGTGAATTTTGTATGACCATAAGGAATATGGTCCATTCTAAGCAGGCTGGCATCTTGCTAGTTAGCCTGGAATGCATAACAAGTTAGGGGTGCTTCACCCCTTTCTTCCCTGCTCTCCACTTTCCTATATCCATCTCTTTACCATTAGGAACAGGATCTGCTCTGAATAAAACTCACCACAACACACACAGCCTGTGCACACTGGAGTGTCCAGAATGGGATTTAACAAGCATGTGAGTCATGGAACAAACCTCCCTTCCTTGGCTTTACTCCGAAAGGCTGAATTCTCTCCTTTCTCCACATTTCTTCTTTCATTCCCACCATCCACTCTGCTATTCAGGGTGTGCAGTATGGTCAGAGCTTTCTACCCAGGGAAACAAAACGAGCTTCCCACCTTCTGAAGTTTGTCGGCTCTCCCAGATGTGATCGCACAGAGTGATGCGAGGTGCTCCTCAACCCAACAAACCATCTCTTGGCTGAGTTGCCAGCTTAAGAAACATGATCCTGGCTGTGGGAATTCCATCTTTTGCCAGCATGATGGTCCCCAGATACTGGCAAAAGCTGCTAACAATCCATTTTTGTGCTCATCCTTTCCCTGCTCATCCGGCGGTATGTCTGCAGCCGTGCCTCAGACCAAGCGTGATGCTCTGACAAAGTTTCTGTTGTTGCTGCCTTTCTCAAGCCACAGGAATTGACAGCTACGCCACAGGTGTAATGGTGTACGCAGGGCTTTCCTTCGCCAGCCTCAGATTCTCTCATAATTGCTCATATTCAGAAGAAAAAAAAGGCATAGGAAGTCGATTTAGCACTTCATGTTGCAAATGAGTCACCAAATTGTAGCAGTCAGAGGGAAAACAGGTAATCCTGAAGCAGGGTGTAAGTGTGGGCACGTGGGCAGAATGGTTCTTGACAAGCAGGAGCTACAGCAGCATTTAAGCTGGGAGTGGAAGACATGGCTCGGTGGCATGGATGTTTGCTGGGGGGGGGTGGAGAGGGGGAGAGTGTCGGAAATCTGGATTTGTTGTTAGGCTTTGCTCCAGATGCTC